>APFE031554391.1:9967-82860 GCA_000404065.3 Pinus taeda
AGGAAGTTATTCAGTTCCAACATCAATGGGATACTCCCTCTTTTGATGGGATAAGTTCCTCTATCATAGGGATGCATGAACCATCTGGAGGCGCTCATTACACGTCAAACACTCTTCTAGAAAGCTCTAGAAGTGACCACAAGTAACTTTTTTAAGATGAAACTCACGCCTTTTGACCTTTACAGAAGTACGCACCCATCCCTTGACTTACAGAGCGTACAAGTACGCAGGTACAATGAGCTTGGGATGCGTACACGCAGGCAAGGTAGAGAAAACCTGCGTACCCAGAGATAAACATGATTTTTAATGACTTTCTCTCTTTTTTGAAGTTTGACATGGAGAGCAGAGGTATAAGGCTTGACAAGGAGGATAATATGACTATTGATGGAGCCATATTAACTGCAGATAGTCATGGTGACAAATTTCAGTGTAACACATCTCTCTCAACATATCCAGCCCAATTATCACCCTACTCACTAGATCACTCTAGTTGATAGGAGTATTACAACTCCTCCCATACAAAGCATTAAATGGACTCATCTTCAAGGATTCCTGATACCCATTATTATAATCAAACTCCACCAGTGTAAGATACGTCTCCCACTTCCTTTGTTGATGTATGACTTACATCCTCAACATATCCTCAAGGATCCTATTAATTCTCTTTTTTTTCCTATCTATTTGTGGATGATAAGTTGTACTGAAGGCTATTTTTATCCCCAAGATTGAAAACAACTCCTTCCAAAACCTAGAAGTGAACTTGGCATCTCTATTTGATATAATCCTCTTGGGAACTCCATGCAACCCCACTATCTTCTTAATGAATATTTGAGCCACTTCGTTAGTTAAATTAGTAGACTTCACTCTAATGAAGTGATCTACCTTGCTCAACCTATCAACAAAAACATGATGGAGTCATGTTGGCTTGATGTCCCTAGAAATCCTGTAATGAAATCCATGGAAATGACCTCCCATTAATTTCCATCCTGAAATCAGAGTAGGATGCAACAAATTGGTTAGATGTTTGCATTCAATTTTCACCTGTTGACAATCCAGGCACTTAGAAAAAACTCAGCCACCTCTTTCTTAAAATTAGGCCAATAGTATAACTTCTTCATATTTTTCAAAGTCTTTTGGTGGCATGAATACGAATTAACATGAAACTCTCTCAATAAGATTCTTCAATTCACCATTGTCAGGTACATATATCATGCTCCTGAACCTAACAAAGACATCTATTGTGAGGTGATATTTCTCATCCTTTTCATCCTCACATTGTTGTTTCAATATTTGCTTCACTATTGGTAAATTTCCTCATGCTACCCTACAAGTATGGTTTGCACTCTCAAATCTATCTCATAAGAGCTCACAGCTGAAAAATGATTCATTGACACTCTCCTAATGAGAGCATATACAATCTGATTCTCTTTGGCTTTGATGTACCTTATATTAAAACAAAACTCACTAAGAGCATCCAACCATCTAGATTTCCTTGCGTTCAAATTGGGTTGGCCAAAAATTTACCTCAATCTACTATGAGCACTCATCAAAATGAACCTCCTGCCAAGGAGATAATAGCCACATCTTCAATCCATGAATGATAGTTTCCAACTCAAGATTGTGAGTCACATAATTCTACTCATGTTCATTCAACATCCTTTATTCATAGAAAACCACCTTCCCTTCCTACAACAGGACTCCACCAATTCCTTCCTTGTAAGCATCTATACAAAGCACAAGGTCCTTATTAGGATCTACAATCCTCAAAACTGGAGCATTGGTAAGAAATTTCTTCAACTAATCAAAGTTGGTTGCACAGTCATCAATCCATTCAAACTTATTTCCTTTCCTCCACAAATAAGTGATAGAATATCCAATCTTGGAGAAGTTCCTAATGAAACTCCTGAAATAACCTACTAGTCCCATGAATGATCTGACCTCATCCACTTTCTTCGGAGTTGGCCACTCCATGATAGCCTTAATCTTATATGGATCCACTATTATCCCTTCCTTGGAAACAACACATCACAAGTAATGAATCTAAGTCTGAAAGAAGCTACACTTGTTTAGTTTGGCATACAACTTATGCTCTCTCAACAATCTCAATATTGTTGCTAGATGCTCTACATGCTCCTCCTCATTCCTTGAATATAACAATATATCATCAACAAGGACTATCAAAAACTTATCCAAGAAAGGGCACAACATAATTTCCATCATACACATGAAGGTGATTGGAGCATTGGTAAGAACAAAAGGAACCACCACAAACTCATAGTGCCCATACCTTGTATGAAATGAAATCTTATAGATGTCATCTTATTTGATGTTCACTTGATGATATCCTGATCTCATATCGATCTTTGAAAATATTCTATCTCCTTTCAGCTAATCGAATCAAATCATCAATTTGAGGAAATGGGTACATTTTCTTGATAGTCACCTTGTTCAGTATCATGTAATTAATGCACAATCCGAGATTACGATCCTTTTTCCTTATAAACAAAACTAGTGCTCCCCAAGGAAACACACTTAGCCTTATGTATCACTTATCAAGCATCTCTTTAAGCTGCAACTTCAATTCCACCAACTCGGAAGTACTCATCTTGTACGGTGCCTTATATGTTGGTGCTTCTCCTAACATCAAATCAATAGATAAATATGCCTCTCTATGAGGAGAAGCTCTAGAATATCTTGCACCAAACACATCCTGAAACTATTGCAAGATAGAATACCTCCTCAGGACTTCATAATCCTCATCATCCTTCCTTTTGTCACTAAAAACATGTACTGCAAATAATAAACATCCTTTCCTACAGTTGTGCTTATCTTGCATGGATGTAACCATCCTCGTTTATGCTTCTTCCTTCCCTGTAAGACTCTCTTTTCTCCATCCTCATCTAGGAACTCAGTGGCCATCTTATAGTAATCTACCGTGGTCTTATCAATAAACAACTACTCTATGTCTAAAAGCATGTTATATGCACCCAATGGAAGAAAATCCATGTTTTCTATTGTAGGCATGTCATTAAGCTCAAATGCACAAGACTTCACCCAATGACGAACACTTCTCTTGGTCTGTGTAGCCAACTGCGCCAACCAATATTTTCATGCACTTCCTTATTCAAATGACATTGATCCACTAGTTCAAGACTAATATAGTTATAATTTGACCCTCAATCAATCGAAATAGAAACTACTAAATCAAAAAGCTTAGCTTCCATCTTGATAATGGATGCCTAGTGATCTTCCTTCCTGTCATCAACGATTACATAAACCTAGTCCATCATACAATGGGAAATCCTTCTAGCAATGATCCCCACCAAAATCCAACACTTCAAATGTTCTATACCACTGCCTTTATTCTACTGCTCCACAGGCTAAGACCCATGTCCTTTCTCAACTGCATTAAACTTCTTATGTGGGGCCACATTTTCCTTCTCACCTACATCCTGAGATTTTCCTCACTTCTTGGACCATTTTCCTTTATTCTTATTTATACCATTCCAATCACACTTGAACTCAGACTTACGCTTTTATTGTTCATATCAATGCTTCAACTTCCTGATGGCTTCCTCCAACAAATGAGGCTCATCAAAATCAATATGGTCTTTGAATGATAATGGAAATCCACTAATGAACCCTTGGATCTTTGCTTTCTCATCCTTGAGATATGGCATATATCTCAATAGCTCTAGAAATATGGTTGTATATTCTTCATTTAACATGGAACCCATTTTAAGCTCATTGAATTACTTGTCCTTTCCATCATAATACCTCTCAGACGGGTAATTCTCCCTAAAGAGTCTTTCAAATTCTTCCTAAGTTGATTTATATTCCTTGATGCCCTTGACATATTCCCACTAGATATCTTATTTTCCTTTGAAACTTAAAGTAGCTATCTAGCCTTCATAGTCTTTGAGTAATCATGAAGTCTAAAAAAATTCCTCATTCTAGGTATCCATGCTTCTATATCTTCTGACTTGGTCATCTCACCATGAAAGGTAAGAGGCTTGGATTTCTTGAATTCTTCTGGAAAATACCCCTTCTCACTCCTATAATGACGTTGGCAGTGATGACAATTGTGTCACCCAGAAGTAGAACTAGAATAAAACCAATGCATACTATCCCTCCTCTCAGGTGTATCCAAGAGTCTGCCACTCTTACTTTATCATCCTAGTCCATCATATACCTTTTTTGAGACTTGCTTTCCTCTTCCCCATTATAATTTTCTCTCTATTTATCTCCATGACTAGTCCCCAATTTTCCCTGCTTCAATAAATCAAAAAGGATTTGAAGAATAACCACATTAACCTCAGCTTGATTTTCTTGAGCTTTTGCAAGTATTTCTTGTGCTTCAATCAATCTCTCATTATCTTCTTTGCAACTTATGATCTCTACCTTCAAACTTTTCAGTGTATCTTCTAGATCAGGAGAGTCTCCCTCTCCCTGGTGCCCAACTGATTTCTCCTATCCCACTAATTTCTCTTCTAGCCTATATAGGGAGTCATATGAAGTGTAATCCAACAAAATTTCTCTTCATCTCTCAACCTTCTATTTCCTACAACATATCACTCTTAGATAAAATAAAAGGCATAATGAAAAGCATTACCTCAACTTATTGTTGGTAAGGCTATTTCTTATGCATAGGTCAATCTATATTAGCACAAGACATAATAATAATATCAAGAATATATTAGTACATGCATGAATCAAGATAATGGAACAACATTAACAATAAAA
Source organism: Pinus taeda (assembly GCA_000404065.3). Classification (NCBI taxonomy): domain Eukaryota; kingdom Viridiplantae; phylum Streptophyta; class Pinopsida; order Pinales; family Pinaceae; genus Pinus; species Pinus taeda. The sequence continues at coordinate 14,711 of APFE031554391.1, forward strand.
TATTTTTCATGCATGCATGATAAAAATATATATTTTCATAGCCATCTCCATTTACCCTGAAGTCTAGTGTTATGAACCTTCTCTGATACCACTCTGTAACACCCCAACCCACATTTACCCTCTTTTACAATATCGCCAAGGTATAGATAATCTAAGAGTTACTATGCATGACCCAACCTCAAGGTTTCAGTTATGGAAAAGGGGTCCACCTATCAAAGCTTCTTGCATCACCAAGAGACACATGATTAGCCAAATGTCAAACAATTTCCACTAGTTATCTTTTCTCTAAGTTGGAACCACTTTTAACCAAGCATTATAGCCCAACTCCATGCATGTAGTCTTGTCAATGCAACCAAAGGGCTCCAAATGCATGCATAATTCATCCTTTGTGTGGTTGTGGCCAAAATTTCCACTTTTTGTGCCTGCGGCCACGACCTCTGTTCTTTAATTTTAGGGATTTCCTATAGGCCAACTACCCAGAATTATCCACAACTCTGTTGACAATATATGTGTGTCTAGATGCTTTGTTCCAGGCTTTAATCTTTTTCAAAACGTGTCCAACACATGTGAATCAATTAGAAAAATGCTATGTAAGCATAGTACTTGTAGGTCATGAATGCATAATTTGTTCATTGTTTCATTAGTTTCTTCAAATGTTCATCAAGAGGGCTTGCTACCCTCTCATACTTATTTGTAACAACAAGTATTAGCACATGAATCCATATAAAATATTCAAGGGATTATCAACCATGAGGAAGATCTATAACAAGAGCTCTTCACATCATGAGAGATATACAATGCATGTAACCAACATTTAGCCATAGTGAAACCATGACAAACCAGTCACATAATCACACGTTAAAACAGAACTTGTTCACATTGATCAAATTAAACAATACAACATAATAGCATATGCATAGTGCCAACCAATTCAAGGACTTCCACAAACCACCCGACCATAGATTGGGCTAAAAAAAATATTTCTTTCAGCCAATCACCCATGTGCCATATTCCAAACATGAATGTGGAATCACATGGGATGAACCAAAACATAACCATATAGGGAATCTAGAAGAAACCACCTCCACCCTCATATCATAGTGTTTTCACCCAATACCGGGTCCAGAAATCACTAAAACCAATAAAAGCTTTGGTGCCTCATAATTTCTTCACCATACCCAGGGGAATTTTCTTGTCTCCACCAATCTGTCGAGAGCTTCCCAGAGAAAACCATCTCCACCCTCAACCCCTGGGATTTTCTTGAGACTGGTTCAACCAGGATCCAAATATACCATAAATTTAAAGCTCAAACAAACAGGGAACCCACTACATCATGGCTATCCAGGAAATGGCATAAGTCAAGGTTGTACATGGTTGTAAATCTAGGAAAATATCCATTCCAACGAGAGAAAAATAGCTAGAAAACCAATTCATAACCATGCATCATAATCCCAACAAGATAAATCAACATGCACACTATTACCTGCAAAAATACTCCTACTAATTTCTCTTTCCTTTGCTTGATTTCTTCCCTTTCTTTCTATTCATCCCATTCTTCTTGTGACCCTTGATTTCTTTACTTATCTCTCATTGTTCCTTTTTTGTGCTCCTTGTGCCCAAGTGTTATCCAAGTTCTCTCTCATTTGCTCACCTCTTGCTTTAGTGTTATCTCTTGCTCTTTTCCAAAAGTGAATAATGTTAGAATGATGTCCCTTCGAATTTTATTTCTTTTCTTTTTATTTTTATTTCATTTTCCCTTGCATGCATATCCTTTTAATATTTTCTCCTTTTCTTGTCTCTTCTTCTTCCCCACTTGTTGAAGTGGAATTTCCTTCATTTTTTTTAATTTATTTTGCACTTTGCCACATGTCCTTGCTAGCCTACAATAAATATTTGCCATTTATTTCCTTTTACCTCTTGCTAATGCCAATGCAAGTTTCCATAGCAAATAAATAATTAATTAACCACAAGTTTTTCCCTCTAAAATGTTTTTCCCCTCATTCATATTGGAATACTTGTCCCGTGACCTTGGTCTTATTTTTTCTTTTCTAATGCCCATTCATTACATGGAATTTTAACTCGCGGTTGTTACATAAAGGTATTCATGTATTGATACACATGGCATATTTGGATTTGGTTGTAGCTTGAAAATCCATCCATAAAGGAGAGGGCTTCATGCTCAACACACACATCAATGACTTCATCAATGAATGGTTTTGGGAAGTTTTCCTTTGGACACGCTTTGTTCAAATCCCATAAATTAGTACAAATCAGAATGGTGCCCTATTATGTCATGACAAAGACAAGGTTAGAAACCCATGATGTATAAGAATAAGGGTAAAATTGTAAATGAACTTAGATTTATGTAACTTAAAAATTTTAGATTTAATAGTTACAACCTTACATGGGTGAAAAAGACATTGCTTCTAGAACAGGATAAGTTTCAAGTCAAGTGTCGATGTGGTGTTCTATAATGGTAGGACTAAGGCCAAGCATTTTGCATATGACCATGTAAATATGTATTGGTATTTCTGGAATAGGCTCTGTAGGTGACATCCTATTCATGGGAGAAGGTTTCCCTTAGCATTATGTCTTTGAAAATGTATGGATTAGTAAAAAAATTCAACCAAGTTGATGGTAGGAGATATATTGGCCATATTTCCTTGTTTTAAGGCTTATTGTGTTGGAAAGGAATTTTTGAACCAATTAACATAACCCAAGGGAATGAAATATTTTGTTTCTACTACACATACATCAGTCACATATGGTATGGGACATATAAAGGCTCATTCAGGTGAAAAGAAGGAAGGATGATTGATGGCATCCCAAGGATGCTCAAGTGTTTTCATGATTCTAATGATGCCTCCATTAGAATGGAGGATATCCAAGAAATGTGGTAGTGTTAGAGATGAGTCATGAGGTATAGGTTGGTGCCTGGAAGTAATAATGGATGTACAAGCATATGACAATATGCTAGATTTTGTAGGGCTAATGGATGAGAACAAAGTTTAGATAGGGTGAGTCTACATTGTATTAGTTGGCACTACCTTCATATTGGAAAAAGTAATCTTGACACTATAAAAGGATGAGTTGATAAATAGTATTATTCCTCCCACATAGGAGGAAATATAATAGATATGCTCATGGGTATGTCTTCCATTAGGAATACGTGGTGGAATAATCTCTTATCATCTCTATGGAGCAAGAAGTTTAATCCTTCGATGGTTGTGTTGATGTGGTGGGAGTCATGATAATAATTGAATCATTCCTAAAAATTGGTTTACGTACCTGAGTCATTAGGAGCAGTATCAATCTAAGGTAGTTTGGGTTCCAGATGAGAGGTGGATGTCAACTTAGCCATGTGGAATCATCAATATGTGATAAGGAAATGTGATAAGGATAAGGATATGTTAAATGGTTTTCATCGCCACACAACACATAATGGCATGCCATTCACCAGTTCACTGAGGTGATGACACAATAGATGGTGGATGGTGCATCAATAGCATCTAGGGTTGGTGGAAGCGATGGTGTGATTAATGATGCCTAACAGAGAGTGACTAATGCATTTTGATATTGAGGTATATTGGGAATATAATCATTAGTATAATTCTTATGTTTCCCATAGATGGAACACAAGTAGTTAATATGCAAGCTTTTAATACATGGAAGGGTGACTCCATTATCTAGTGGGGTGGGGATTAAAGGTGGTGCCTAAGGGGCATGAAGGAGATCCTTCATTTCTTGAATAGAAAATAAAATATTGGTAGGGCATCCATGTGTGTTGTATAGGGTGCATGGATGAATCATCCTATGAGTAGATGGTGTTAAGGATCTGTCTTCTTTTTATGTCTTCTCTCTGCTTTCTTTTTGGTTCCCTTTGGTTTCATTTTAATTGTTGGTGTCTCTAGAGGACTAGCATCCTCTAAAGGTGAGGTATAGGTGTTTCTAGTAGGAATGATGGCCACTAAAATGAACATGGAAGGTGGTTCCTATAGTGCACCCTCCCACAACCTTTGATTTATTCTCATGTCGTATAAGGTGTTACATCAAGCTAACTGAACTTACGTGGTCTCATTATGAAAATGGGGTCTCAAAAATCCTCACTTTTCATATTTCTTGAAATTCAAAACAAATACTACCATCGTGACTAGCTAGTTGAGAGATTTTAAATGATATAAATTTTACCTCAATTCGATACTTGTATCAAGTTATGAGTGTTTTAGCATTTCACTATTAAAACCCTACCACATAGGCAAGGGCTTTCCATGTGGGACCTTAGTGGTTCCCACATGGCACTCACTTCACACCTTCATAATGCCATGCTACTACTTAGTGCTAGCATGTCCTTATTTAAGGCTAGATGGCTCTAGTCACATCACTTAACTGCATGGTGCCAGAGGACTTTCCTCTTAACATGTTTTGTGTGCAACTCTCATTACAATAACTTTTCATGACTTCAGGCCCCCTAATGCAAACATAAAATAATATTCACCGTACCCCTGAACCTCAAAATAATTCCGACGCGGGCCCACCTTTAGGTCTTTGTTCCATTCAAGTTGTTAAACACACTTTGTGCTCCCAAAGGCTAAATCCCTAAACGCCCAAACTCATTTGGACCTTGGCCCACATTTGGGTCTTCGGACCATTAACTACAACAATCAACTCCAAAATTATGAACCTATTATTGGTCAAGGTTGTCATTGATGTCAATATGGCATTGATTATGATGGAAAATATTCTTGTGATGCATGATGTTTCCTTATCCTCATGTTCACCCTAGAAGAAATTTCTATGTGCATATGTCACTTAATTCCATATGAGGTCAATCCATTGATTAAGTCAACCCTACGGAAATTTATAATGATCCTTGATAACATGCCCTAGACTCATGATTTTCTTTACCTTGTATGTCATAGCATAAAAATATACATTGATGAATCCCTAGCCCTTATCTATATGATGACAAGCCCTCCTTGATTGATGCTCATAGTGCCCTAGTATTTAGTGAAATAAGGATGCCTATCCTAATGGAGAACACAAGTGAACAAGCCTTAAACTCTATCCTAGACATACCTAAAGGCTACCTAAATTAAATAATGATGATAGTTTCACAAAAAATATTTTATTGATGATAAAATGACCTTATCTGAGGGTGGAATTGGAATAGGAGTGTAGAGGAGTTCAATCCCTTTCCAACAAGCTATTACACACCCTCTAACTCCTTCTATATTGGGATAAATTGAATTTTTAAGATAATATAATATATTAGTCACCCTAGCCAACTTATGCCTACTTGTATAAGTTGGCTTATTCATAGTGAAACGTGTCCCTTCATATCTAGATGAAATCACTATAAATACAAGTCTTAACACTTCATTTTAGATCCATCAATTTGGTGTAGAACATTCTGAGCATAACACAGAAGGAGAAAGTTCACAAATTGTGAACTAGAGAAGGTCGAGAGGAGAAGAATTTAAGATCTGGTAATCTGAAGAACTCGTACTTGTTTAGGTGTCTCCATATTGCAGATTGAATGTAGAATTTATAGTCTTAGACAAGTAGCCACATACAAGACTTTGGATCACATATATAAAGGGAACAAACCTGTGGGAACAAGCCTTTAGACCAGTGAAATAAGGCTCAGATCATGTGTTGAATTTATGTTGTGGCTTAGGTCTACAACTAACACTTCGGATTTGCAAGAAAAGTAACAATTCAAATTGCAGAGCTCTTTACTGCATGGTTCCATTTTTGGGCTAGACACCTCGAACTACACTTCGACCTGAAGGACAACCACTTGGAAGCTCAGATTGGTAACCCTGTGACATTGTTGAAAGGCTTGAATAAACTCAAATTCAAATCTTTGAACTGTCATAAGTTTTTGGGCTTAGTGTTATTATTTTTAGTATTAAGGTTCAAGCTCGGACTTGCTTGAAAGGCTCGAACAGAACAGTGATTGCAGTCAGCGTCACTGTCACTTGCTAGGGTTACTTCCATTGTGGAAGACAAAGTTTTAAGGCTGCTTTGTGTGTGTTTGTGGCATCATATAACAGCCACATCCAAGGTGTCACCTCACTAATATAAGGAGACAACAGCAGAGGTCCTGGATCATTGTTGAGAACTTTGAAGTTAACTTAAGGAAAGTCATCTTAAAAAAGGCTTTGAAGAATCTCATATTACAGTAGTAACATCACACTCTTTGGTCTCATTTTGGGCATCATATTTAGAGTATATATCCTCTCCCTTGGAGCTGACTTAGAAGGTTTCTTTGGAACATCGATTGGAAACATTTTGAAGTTGCCTTAGGAATATTTTTTTAGGACTTGAAGTAGATTCTTAGAAGTGTATTGAAGGAAGTTGTAAGAGACCTTTGTTGAGATTGTGAGGATCTATTGAGCAAATCGTTTGTATTTTTACAGCAAGCTTGATATCTAGAACATTGGAAAATTTTGCAAGGTGACGTGATGCACAACTAAAGCCCTCATGGTGTGATGTCTTATTGAAGTAGCTTGTTGAATGACATTGTAAAAGCAATGTGCAAACCTATTAAGGATTGTCTTAGAGAATCCCATTGAAGACTCTCTTGGAGAATCCCATTGAAGGCTCTCTTGAAGAATCCCATTGAAGACTCTCTTGGAGAATCCCATTGAAGACACTCTTGGAGAAGCCTGTTGAAGACACTCTTGGAGAAGCATGTTGAAGACACTCTTGGAGAATCTTATTAAAGTTGAAGAGCAGTGATGACACCTTCATGAGAAGACCAAGTTTCCATTGATGAGCCAAGGGTCGTGGAGATCATTTGAGGGCAGTGTTGAAGGTGTAGATATTGTCAGGGCTCATTGCAGAATATGTTGGGAGTCGTGAATAATTAATAAAGTTATTTTGAAGAACTGAAGTTGTGGGTTGGAGCCCTGGAGGACAGGAGTCCTCTAGAAGACCAGGTTGGTGCATGTACCAGATATAGGGTTGAAGACCTAGAGGTTGGTGCCTCAAAGTGACAAGGTTGGAGCCTTGGGAAGATAGGGTTGGAGCCCTGGAGGTTGGAGCCTTGTGAAGTCCAAGTCGGTGATTGGAAAAATGCAGGTTGGATCTTGGTGGATTGGAGATTGGTGTCGTCATATAGGGTTGGAGCCCTAATTATTATTGTACTTGATTGATTGTAAAGAGGATTGGATTCCTAATCATTGATTAATAAAATTATTATTTTATCATTGTTCATTTTCTATTCTAATTATAAGTGATCTTAGCTGATAAAAATAACAATTGAAAAGAAATATTGATTCACCCCCCTCTTAGTATTTCCAACAATTGGTATCAAAGCCAGTACCTTCATTCAAATCCTAACAGCTTGAAATTATATCCTTAGAACACAAATGGAAAAGCCAAGGAAGAAAGCCTCCAATCCTTCTAAAGATGTCTCTTCCTCAACTGTGAAAATTGAAGATAATCAAATTCGGAAATCTCCATTGTTCAATGGAAATTTTGAAATATGGAAGGCACAAATGGATAATTTCTTAATGGCTCAATATTTTGAAGTCTGGGAATTAGTGATTACTAAAAGCACGATGGAAGGAGAATCTAAGGAATATAATGCAAGAGTGATGAAAGCAATCTTGAGTGGGCTACTAGATCCTATAAAGGTAAAAGTGGAGAAATGTTCAACGGAAAAAGGTATGTGGGACAAACTTCAAGATATTCACTCAAAAGGAGCATTGACCATGACTTATATTCATTCAGATGATGAAAAGCAAGAAGGAAATATAGAAACTGTAAAGAAAGTTGAAAACAAGAATGAAGACATCAAGACTACAGAGGACCTAGAAGATGAAGAAATTTAAGATGATCCCAAAAAAGATCTAGAGTCAAAATTTGTAGCTTCCCTAGAAGAGATAAGCAAATTAAATAGGGAAAATGAGGAGCTCAAGAAGAAAGCGCAATATGGTGACTATGACAAGACTAGGAAGGAAGATGATCTTGTCAAGCTTCAAGTACAAGAAAGAGATGAGGATCTCACCAAGCTAAAGGACGAATTTCATCAAAACAAGAAAAGGAATCATGAAGAAGTCATATCCATGACAAATCAATTGGATAAAGAAAATAAAAGGGAATACACTTTCTCAAGCCATCTTGAACAAAGACACGAAGACTTGAACAAACTTGAAGCAAAAATTGGTCAATACAAGGAAGAGGTCTCCTCCCTTAAATATCAATTAGAAAAAGAAAATAAATAAGCACAAGGAGCTTAAAGGGTAATGGAAGTCTTGTCTCTCCCAGAAGGACAAGTCGATGAAGTAGAAAAAGAAATAAATTCCATGACATGCCAACTAAAATAAAAGGATGAATACCTCACCAAATTAAAATCAGAAATCACCTCACTTAAGGCTAGATCATGTGAAGAAACCATGATGAAGGAAGAAATGGAGAACCATCTAACAAAGAAGGATGAAGAATTCAAAATGATAAAATAAAAAATTAATCTCCTAAAGAAAGAAGTTGATCATCTATCTCCTAAAGAAAGAAGTTGATCATCTAAACAAGAGTCTTAAGAGCTCTCAAACCCTAGATGGCATCCTAATTCATCAAATATCCCATCTTGATAAATTAGGTCTTGGTTATGTAGGTGAACCCTCAAATAGAAATGATGAAAACCCTAATTCTTGAAACAATGAGGATGTGGAGAACCCTGAAAGAAATATTGATGCCCCCAGTTCCAGCAAAGGCAAGGAGAAGAGTCAAGATGACATTGAAAGAAATCCTACTCCAAGAAGATATGAAAATGGTGTTAAGAATGCAAGAGGCAACAAAATTGATCAAAGGATCCCAAGACATAATGATTTTGTAAGTACAGCAAGGAAATCTCCATCCTCCAGGTACCAAAGTACATTTTTTGGTTATATATATTCTTGTACAAATTTTGGGCACAAGGCAAAGGATTGTAGAGCATACCACAAGGACAAATATTATGGTCCCCATCAACTCCCATGATAGTAGGAGAAACATATCTATTAAGAACTATCATTGATGAAGAAAAAAATGAAGAGAAGTAGCTTGATATGGGGAGTTCTTGGGAACCTCATTTTCCATTGATGTCAAAGGGGTAGAAATTGTTGGAAGGGAAAGAATATTTCCATCAATGAAAAAGGGGGAGATTGTTGGTCAAGGTTTTCATTGATGTCAATATGGCATTGATTGTGATGGAAATTATTCTTGTGATGTGTAATGTTTCCCTATTGTCATGTTCAACCTAAAATAAATTCATATGTGCATATGCCCCTTAAGTCAATATGAGGTCAATCCATTGATGAATTCAACCCTAGGGAAATTTATAATGATCCTTGATAACATGCCCTAGCCTCATGATTTTATTTACCTTGTATGTCATAGCATAATAATATACATTGATGAATCCCTAGCCCTTTTCTATATTATGACAATCCCTCCTTTATTGATGCTTATAGTTCCCTAGTATTTAATGAAATAAGGATTCCTATCCTAATGGAGAACACAAGTGAAGAATCCCTAAACTCTATCCTAGACATAAAATCTTAAAGGCTACCTAAATGAAATAATGATGGACGCTTCACAAAAAAGTATTTTATTTATGATCAAATGACCTTATATAAGGATGGAATTGGCATAGGAGTGTAGAGGAGGTCAATCCCTTTCCAACGAGATATTACACGCCCTTTAACTCCTTCTAGATTGGGAGAAATTGAATTTTTAAGATAACATAATATATTAGTCACCCTAGCTGACCTATGCCTACTTGTATAAGTCAGCTTATTCACCATGAGACATGTATCTTCATGTCTATATGAAATAACTATAAATACAAGTATTAACACTTCATTTTAGATCCATCAATTCGGTGTAGAACATTATGGGAATAACATAGAAGAAGAAAGTTCACAACTTGTCAACTAGAGAAGGCTGAGGAGAGAAGAATCTAAGGTCTGGGTAACCTGAAGAACTCAGACCTATTTTAGATCTCTCCATATTGTGGATTGAGTGCAGAAATTATATTCTCAGACTAGTAGCCACCTATAGGACTTCGTATCAAAGATATAAAGGGCAGAGACATGTGGGAACAAGCCTTTGGACCACTGAAATAAGGCTTGGATCATGTGTTTAATTTCTGTTGTGGCTTAGATCTACACCTAGCACCTCAGATCTACAAGAAAAATCACAACTTGAATTACAGACCTATTTATTGGATGGTTCCCTTTTTGGGCTAGACACCTCGTACTACACTTCAACCTGAAATATTGCCACTTGGAAGCTCAGATTGGTAATGTTGTGACAGTGTGGAAAGACTCAAATAAGCTCAGATTCATATCTCTGAACTGTCATAAGTTTTTGGGCTCAATGCTATTATTTTTAGTGTTAAGGTTCAAGCTTGGACTTGCTAGAAAGGCACTAATAGAATAGTGATTGCAGTCTCCCATGGGCAGGAATTTTTGGGACTATTACTTTGGCTCCTATCACCACCGCTTGCTGGGGTTACTTCTGCTGTGGAAGCCAAAGTTTTAAGACTGATTTGTGTGTGTTTATGGAATCATATGACAACCACATCCAAGCTATCACCTCAATAAAATAAAGAGACAACAGCAAAGGTCCTAGAGCATTGTTGAGAACTTTGAAGTTAACTCAAGGATAATCATCTTAAAAAAGGCCTTGGACTTGTTTCTTTGAAGAAGCTCATATTACAATAGTAGCATCACGCTCTTTAGACTCGTTTTGAGCATCATATTTAGAGCATACATTCTTGCCCTTGGAACTGACTTAGAAGTTTCTTTGGAACATCCATTGGAGACATTTTGAAGTTGCCTTAGGAATATTTTTTTAGGACTTGAAGTAGATTCTTGGAAGTCTATTGAAGGAAATTGTAAGAGACCTTTGTTGAGATTGTGTAGATCCACTAAGGACAGTATTTGTAGTTTTATAGTAACTTTGATAGCTGGAACATTGGAGAAGTTTGTGAGGTGACATGATGCACAACTAAATCCCTCATGGTGTGATGTCTTATTGAAGCAGCTTGTTGAAGGACATTGTAAAAGCGTTGTGCAGACCTTTTGAGGACTCCCTTACAGAAGTCCATTGAAGACTCTCTTAGAGAATCCCATTGAAGACTCTCTTGAAGAAGTCCGTTGAAGACTCCCTTGGAAAAGCCCATTGAAGACACTCTTGGAGAAGCCTGTTGAAGACACTCTTGGAGAAGCCTATGGAAGCCGAACATGAGTTACCTTGAAGTTGTTGTTTGGGTACAATGAAGAGCAATGATGACAGCTTCATGAGAAGACAAATTTGTCAATGATGAGCTAAGTTTCGTGGATATAGTTTGAGGGTAGTGTTGAAGGTATAGATATTGTTAGGACTTGTTGTAGTAGATATTGGGAGCCATGAATAATTACTAAACTTATTTTGAAAAATTGAAGTTGTGGCTTGGAGCCCCAGAGGAGAGGAGTCCTCAAGAAAACTAGTTTGGTTCTTGTACCATAGATAGGGTCGGATCCCTAGAGGTTGGTGCCTCAAAGTGACAAGGTTGGAGCCTTGGGAATATAGGGTTGGAACCCTAAAGGCTAGAGCTTCATGAAGTCCAAGTTAGTGCTTGGAAAAATATAGGTTGGAGCCTAGTGGATTGGAGATTGGTGTCTTCATCTAGGTTTAGATCCCTAATTATTATTGTACTTGACTGATTGTAAAGAGGATTGGGGTCCTCGTCATTGATTAAAAAAATTATTATTTTATCATTGTTCATTTTGTGCTCTAATTATATGTGATCTTAACTGAAAAGAAATGTTGATTCACCCCCCTCTCAGTATTTCAAATGCCTATTGTCTAGCTTCAACCCCACTATGGGCATGCCCATTATTCATTATAAATTTAAATCATGTAATTTAATACACAAACAACATATGCCCTGAAGGGCCCCACACTAATGAAATTTGATTAGAAATCATTAAAAATTAAGTTCTCGGGCCTTGTTCCAATCTTGCCTACCTAACATGAACGGTTAAGTTATATAAATAAACAATAAATTCAATTATTTTCCCTAATCTGATCCATCAAAGGAAAAAAATAGAACTCTAGTCCATCTTCCATTACATTTAGGAGTAGTGGATCTATCCCAAATTTAAACACACTTAAGACTACCTAAATCTTATCCGTTCTCAACAAATCATTATTAGACAAAGCGCACCAAGCACAACAAGTATACAAGGAAATTAAATATTTTAAGGGTGTAATTACATAATAGGTCTCAACATGTGTTATACCAATCCCCTAACATATTTTAATAGTATTAAACAAGTCCAAAAGCCTTCAAATTTAGCAAGCAATCCAAGCATGAAAACAATTTGGAATTACCAAGCCCTGCATGGTCACATGCAACACATTATCTTTGCACATTAAATTTCAAGATACCTTTCTTATAATCATAAGGTACATTACCAATTTAAATTCATAGCACATTCAAGTCAGTTTCATGCTTGTTGCATTCATGCATCAATATCCTACAACCATTCAATATTAATACTAAGCTATATAAAAATTTCATAAAGAATCATTCAACAAGTTAACAACTCATAATTTATTAACACTTATTTGAAATTATGTATAATGATGAATGAAATTGAAGGTGGGATTTTGATTTTCCACCCAATCATAGACTGGCTCCTACTAGTATTACTTGCAATTGTCACCCCTGAGCCAGATCCAAGATCCAATATTATTTCCTTCAGTAACTTCAATAAGAATCCATGCTCAGCTCTAGAGTATGTGAATTTTACCTACACAGGTAGTTTATCAGCTAGACAACTAATGTAGGAATTTCAAACATTTGGGTGTTTTATCACCTATGACAAACATTATGAGATTGGTTTATCAACCTAACAACAAGCACCCTAGGTGCATCCCTCTCAGCCACAAGGGCTTCACTGAAAAACCAATATGATATCACGTGTGTTCATATTGGGGTATAAAAATTCAAAAAATCCTAAAACAATGTATTGACTATATAAGAGGGGGAGAGCAGGTTTTTTATGTTAGATATGAATATATGTATTATCGGGTATTATTTATTCAAAAGTTTGACCAGGAAGATCAAAAAAAGGGCAGGCTAAGGCAAAAAAAGGGGGAGGTTCTGAGAACATGGAGGGTTTGCGAACAGGGAGGTTTTGTGAACCACTGTGAACAGGTGTGTGAACAGGGAGGATTTACGAACATGGAGGGCCTGTGAACCACTGCGAATAGGTGTGTGAATAGGGACGATGTTAAGAAAAATTAATTTCTTTCTATGGCTGCAAGGGTATTGGCATCACAAATAGTCCACAGATAGGTACTTAGCCTTCATCTTTGTAATCATCTTGTTAATATTCTCTATTATTTTATCAAATATTACTTTCCTTCATCCATTATACATACCAAAAGTAGTGTGTACCCAATATATAAGCATATGGACCTTCAGAAAAATAAAAAATTACTCAACATCTAAATCCATCTGAGAATTCAAAAATGGAGGTATAGATCATGTGAGGATTAAGGCTCAGGACAAGGGTTTTCTTAAGTGGGATGTGAGTCAAATTTAACCATTGGTAGGAATTTGGAATCAAAGTAATTGTTTCAAAGGTTAATATACCTCACAAGTTACTTTTCACACTTTAAAGTTAATCTAAATACAAATAATTTATTTCAAGCATTTTGATAGAATAAACTTGAGATAATCTTTTCTTTGGGGGCCTTGGGTTAAGAATGCATGTTGGATCATAGATATAAAATTACATATACTCTATTGAAATATGGCCCTCAAACATCTACAACAACATATGTAGGCCTAGAAACTCTACCTAGATGGACACTGGAGTTACACAGCATGCTCAATTAAAGAGTCTATAGTGCACATAAACATAACTACTAAAGTGTTATATAAATCCAAGGGCCTCAAGAGATAATGTCAATGTATTCATTTTCTTCTTTAAATAAAATAAAAAAAGAACCTTTTTCAAGTTATGGGCATTTATTTATATTTCTCCCTGACCTCCCTAACCTAAACCTTAGTAATGGACTTGACTGGATTTCGTTGACAAATTTCTCAACATTTGAATGCCTTGTCTGTTTATCATAAGCACTAGAATATAAATATAAAAAAATTTCCATAGGAGATTATTTAGAAAGGATTTTATTACCTTCTGAAAAACCTTCAAAACAATTTTTGGTAGAGCTTCCCACCAAACTAGGTTGCAATGGCGACCTTTATGAATAACCTGAGCAAATGTCGAGTTAGTAAAAATAAATTTTTCAGCCCATGTTCATCCATTTTAAGGCACTCTCAAGTCTGAGAACAAGTGGGAGCATCCCCTTACAACCATCAGATGAAAACTAAGTTTTTCAGTAGCCCCTTAGGGCCATCACATGAAAATTAAGTTCTTAGAAAAGAAAGTTAATAAAAAAAATATTGGTAATAAAGATGAACGACACCAAACCATAAAACCCTAATAAAAATAATTGTTTCTATTCTTTTTGTTGCTCAAGTTATATCTTAGCGATTTCATCATAGCAACCATCAAATGTCATTGATATATCTAGCAGCAATATAATCAGCCCCATCACTTTTTTCAGATCATATAAACAACCTACATAATTCTTCACTGTATTTTTTGTACCATCATTTCCATTTGCTTCATGTTTTTCAATTTTATGGACAGATTCAACAAATAATCCACAGGCATACTTGTGTTAAACAATAGCCATGAGAACATAATATATAATGTTTCTCCAATATGAGAACAAATATGATTTAGGCAAGTAGCAATGTTTCTCCACAAGTAGCAATTATTTATAAATGAGGATTGCTTCTCTTATTAATACGAGAGATCAAGCATCGTCCTTATCCATTGGTAGCTCCAAAAACATTTAAAAAAGAAAATGCCTTTATCTCTCATAGGCCCTAGATACCGGTGAACGGTAAAATGAGTTAAATTCATTTCATGCCAGTAAATATTAAAAGCTACAAGGCATTGGTTTTGACCTCTTTAGGACACAAAAAATGATGTAAATAAGGCCAAAATTGAGGCAGATCTAGGGCCTAAGCTTTGCCTATAAGTTTATCAATGTTTGGCTCAATCAATCAGATCTCAAATTTGTTTTACTACTCTTTTTTAATGTAGGTTTTAGTTCCTTTTGAGAAATCCAACAATAGTACATTATGAATCAAGGTTTTTCATCCCAATAGTAAGATTTCTTCATCTTTTTTGGAGCTTTGAATTGAGAGTTCATATCTTGCTTCCTTGCTCTTTGTTTTATAATAAGCCAATATGCTTGTGGAATTTTACTTACTTTTTCATTTATTTATGTGCAAAAATAGATCAAGCGGTTTTATAAAATTGTTACCGATGAAGAGAAATTTGTCATTGGCATGGTCAGATGTCGAGAAGGTTGTAAATTTTCTGAAATCTACGCTGAAATTATGGATGATGAAATTCTTGAACACCCTTTTGATTTTATCCAAAATGGATTAACTTTAAATCCAAAGAAAGAAAGAAAACTGGAAAGCTTATACAACACTTTTAGGAATCAATAGGAAACTAGGCACATTTGATGTGGAGACAGAGGGTTCCAATGTAGTGGAAAGAACAGCAGTCTTTGAAAACATTGAAGAGAATTTGGAGGGATCTATGCATAAACAACCAAGACTTGAAAATGTGCCTTTGTTAGTGGAACAATCCATAATTATTGATCCTAGTTTATTGGCATCTTGGGGAAAAAAAAGTGAAAGGTTTAATGGAAGAGTTTGTCAATGAGAAACTTACTCTCAAAGTATATTCAAAAAAGGGAGAATCTAAAATAAAGATCTACTGTGAGATTTGTGACATTGATTATAGAATGTGTGATGTATCCTTGATAGCGCGAACAGTGCGCAAAGTCAGAAACACTCATATGAAAATAGGGGCCCATTAACAATGCCTTTCAATGCCAAGTGGTAGTGAAATTCCTTCATGTAACAAAGTACAACAGATAATGGTGGTTGGATATCAATTTCATATTAATCAAGCAATCAAACTTATAGATGATTTCAAGAAGACACAAGAGCTGAATTTGTTCAAGGTGGTGGAAGCAACACTTGCAGACTATAAGGACATGAAAAAAGTGAGAGTGGAATGTACACGATGCAATAAGTGGTTTTGTTTAGTGTCGTCAAGTGGTAATATTGTTACTTCTCTATACGAACACATGAAATCAAAGAATCACACTACTACTACTACAAATGAGGCTTCACATAGGGAGATTGGGTTGAGGAGTGGCACAATCAGGAGACCCAAGAAGCCTACCAATCATAAATCCCAACAATGTTTGACTAGGTTCTTGGTCCCATCAACACCATCAGTATTACATAGGGGTTCTACAAGTGAAAATCCTTCTACTTCTGGTGTGTTAATTAATAGTTTAGACTAAACTTGAATATTAATTTGTATATCATTTTATTTATCTTACCTCAAATTTATTTGTTTTTATTGTGTTGTCTTATTACTATAGCTCAATTATCTCTGTTGTTATTACAATTTTTGGGGTATTGGTATCCTAATATTGATAAAACGGGGAGAGATTTCCCAAAGGTCCTAATGGATGATAAAAGGGGTGGAAAATTATGGGCCATAGAGAAGCATACCAAGATCATGCTATGTTATGAGGGTATTAAATGTCGTGTTGATGGTACATATAGGCATATCCATTGTTAAAGGCCTTCTGAAATAGGGATCCCATTTGATTCATTAACATGCATATTTTGTAAGTTGGTTCCATAATGTGATGACTTCAAGATGCGATTATATCGTGAAACAAGGTGCACCAATAAAAGAAGCGAACGAAATATAAGAAAAGGTAGAAGACTGGACTATTTTACTCAAAATGCACTGAAGAATGTTGCAAGGGTTACAAATGCTAATATTAGATCAACAATGTGAGCTCTTTGGTGGGAGAGGACAAAGGTTGCTACACTCTCTATTAGAATGAGATCCCTAAAGGAAAAGTTGTTTGAAATGACAGAAAAGAATCATGTATTTATGTTTAGCAAGGACGTGTGTGAGGCACATAAGCAAGGAAAATTACAAGGTAAAGATGTCGTTTGGGAATTTTTCAAGGATATCTTTCATAACTTGATGCATGAAAATCAAGGAGAAGGTATAGTACATCCACAAAATCCATTTATGAAATTATCAAGTTATGGGGAGGTAGATTACATAGACTTATTAGCTTGAATCTGGATGGTCCTTCAATATGTATGACTTTAAGGCAAGTTAGAAATTCATTGGCGTATATCCCAAGGGAGCACGAGAAACTTTTTGAGGCAGTCGGAAAAGTTTATGCTTCTTATAAATCTAAACATGGTATAGATGGCCCAATTCCTGTATGCCTTGCTGAAAATGAAACAATTGTGAAAAAATATGTTAGGTGGGTAGCAAAAAGCGATACATTGGTGGGCTTTTGTGGTACGAAAGAAGAACATCAATCCAAACCACATTTCTTTGTGAGAGTAGGTGAGGGAGATGTAGGCTATGAGATTATAATGGATTCTTTTAAGAACAATGTTATTGGCCATTATGCACGTGTTGTGGTTGTTCATCTAACATGAAATAGGTTCAGTACAAGTTTTGTTTACCAACAATGGGAAAATGTAGAATCTATGTGGAAGAAACACGTGGAAAAGAATTTTGGACCTATTGTTGGTCATTCCTTGGATGGGGATAGTAGAAGAAGACAAATTATATTGAAGGATTATTGTTCAACATTAGGTATTCGATATCAACTTCCTTGGGAAGGGTGTAGGCTAACTAGGTTATACAATGGTTGCAATGTAACACGATTGCATGACCAAGATTTCATCCACAGCAACAAAAATCTAGTGAATCCTTTGTTTAGCAGTCGACAAGATTTGGTTTTAGGAAATGAGTAAATAATTTTTTGTCATGTCATAATGGTTTATCACACTTTTAAAGTGGATGATCAAAATCTTAAGGGTGAACATATAGAGAGGATGGATCGAAAAAATTGGGGTTCTGCACAAGGCATTGTTGCAAGGCATGTTCAGAGGTGTTTGAAAGAGTTGAGAAGCACACCAAGTGGAAAGTTAGAGAGGACACTAGCTATAGAGACTTATCTAATGATTGTTGCTAACTACATTGATGTCTTTATGTCTCATAATATTAGCATCTGGGAAAGAGTGTGAAATGATTCACGAGTTCATCATTTCTTCAAATTATGGTTATGTTGGTACATAAACAATCTCATACTAATGTCAACATAAATTACATCAGCAGAGAGGCATATCAAGATGTGAAAATTTCTTGCCATTTTGCAGTTTTATTGATGAGATTGTTTTGACATCAATACTCTAACTTGTCATGTGTTTTTCACCTGACTGGGTCAAATGTATGTGAGAAATTATTTAGCAAAGTTAGTGGGATGGTTGGAGTGGAGAGGGCCTATGTTGTTGGAACCCTTTATAGAGTTGTTGAAGAAGAATCAAATCCCAAAGGTATTCATTTTAATAAATCTCATAAGAAGCAAGAAATATTTTGGAATATATTGCATCAAGAAACAATACAAAACATTAACATATTGTCGCAGAATGATTCAATATCCACGAACGCCAAAATTGTAGAATCCCTTAAGATTGGATTGAAGGATCCATAAGACATTTTATCAACTCTTGGAATGCAACCAGAAAATTACACTCAATGTTCTTGGTGGGTTAAACCACGGATAGAGGATCAAAATTATCCAACATTCCAAATTGTGGATGAAGTAGTTGATGATTCTCCACCGAGTTGTTCCAACTCTATATTCCAATCTTCCTCTTCATTGGCACACAATGAAAGTGAATTGAAAATAATGGAAAGTGAGTGGAGACATGAGTTGGATGAAATTTTAGATTCCATTGATGAAAATGTAAGCAAAACTATAAAACAAGTGGTGGATCTTGATGGTAAGGATATGTTCTAAGCATGTTTGGTTAGTCAGTTGAATGGAAATATGACATTATCCAAAGATAGGTTGATGAAAGTGAAAAATGGGGTCTACTTTAGGTGAGATGGGAAGGTTCCATAAGGGTGTTTCAATTGGCTTTGTAATTGGATCAAATTGCAGGGTGTTGTTGGAAAGAAACTCAATTCCCCCCAATGAACGTATTACAACAAAATGTGTTCCTCGAAGTATAAAACAAGGCGTTTCTTGCGGAACGTGGTAAATTGGAAGGGTTCAAAGAATAAGGAAGAAGGATCGTAATAGGGTGTTTGATTACAATAATGAAATGGACTTTTTGGATAGTTTAGAAGGCATCAAGCTTCAATTATGTTGGTATAGTAGAATAAAGGGGTAGCACTTGTATACGTATGATTTGATAGATCATGCTTTTGTGAAACTTGAATATTTTATAGCAATTGCAAACTTATCATACAATGCTAGAAATGATGCATACAAATTACAAGAAAGTGATTACAAAGTTTTTTTGGATTTTGTGAAAATTTTGAACAAGGTTAGTTTTCAAAACATTCTACTTTCACTTTTGCTTATGTATTTCCATATGTTGGATCATTTATAAATAATTATTAGTTGTATTTTTGTTGATTGTTTGTATGAATTTGATGTTAATTTTTTGCTTTTTTGCTTTAGGTCTAGTGAATAGTTCAAATGGTGAATTTTTTGCTACATGCTTTTGGGTGTAAGTTTCTTTCACTAGCCATTCATATTTTGGTATTTCCTCCATAAAAATAATATAACTACATACTTATGTAACTATATGTACCCCTTGCCTCAACAAAATTATACAATTTGGAGATAAGGGTATCCCTTACCTCAACACTTGTGTTGGATTCCTTCTACTGTGGTTCCTCTGAAGTTGGTCCATTTAATCATGAGAAGCAAGAAGAGTTAGTTAATTTTTTCAGGAATATGTTTCCTTTGGTTCCTTCCTTTAAACATTGTGTCTGTAACACAAATATTTTGTTGATTGCAGGTTTTATTGTCAATCTACTCCTTGTTGACTGATCCAAACCCTGATGATCTGCTTGTGCCTGATATTTCTCACATATACAAGAACGACAAGCCCAACTGCAAGAAACTAAACCCAAAATTATTTAATGGGTTAGACATGTTAGAAGAAACTGGAAGAAAGTTGTTACCTATAAACTTCAGCCCCGCTTGAATTTTCTTTAAGGACATGGTTATAAAACTAACCTATTGTATGAAATGTTATTACAAGCTTTGTTTCCCCAATTTTTCTTAGAATGGTTATCTAGGACAAGTATTAGGATTTATGTTATTTTCTAGAAGTGGATCTACATCTTTTAGGATGACAATCAACAATTGGTGCTCTTACTTGTTCCATTGTATAAAGAGATGGGAATTATTCACATTTCTAACTTTACCAGCTTTGAGTTTTGCATGTAAGGATTTTATGCAATTATATGTTGTGACCTTTACCAGCTTTGAGTTTTGCATGTAAGGATTTTATGCAATTATATGTTGTGACCTTAATCTATCAGATATTTAGACTTGGATGTTGTTTTGAGTAATTTGGAACTTTATCTATGTTAATATATCTTGCTTGGATGAGTATTCACTTGTTTGGTGCTACTTGGTGAAAGTTTGAAAGGGTTTTCTTTTGATGGTACCAATTTTTGCAATATTTTAAGATACAATTGATGGTTTCTCTCTCAATAACTAATATTGTGATCATTGCCAACCTAATGGTGATTATTTATGCAATTTTTTGTGCATTATACTACCATTTATGCTTAATCATTTTCCAATGGAGTGTCAGAAAAGAAGCCTTGAACTTAACTTGACAACGAACACAATTTTTTAATTAATTCCATGAAAGTGTCCATGTTTATGAGATTGATATTTCTTAGTCACATCATCTACAGATTGACAATAGAGCGAGCTTTCACATTGAATAAGGAATAATCCATGCTAGAGGATTGAAGAAGGGAGTGTAATAATTGAAGGTTGAGTGTAACTTCCAGTAGGTTATTCTCTATGTGAATTCCATCCATTATTAGAATTTGCTAGAGTCTTCATTTTTATATGTTGTTGGAGAGATTTTGCAGTAACAAGATAGTAGAATGAAAAGGTGGAAGATTTAAAATAGAAGGTTGTAATAACAAAATCCCCTGTAATAAACCTTAGTAGAAACATGAAATATTAAGAAGGTGACAATATAACTTTGGAGTGTAGTTTAAGGTTAAGGTTATTTTAATCAGAGATCTATAGGTACTGTGAGCTTTTTCAAGCAAAGTAAATATGTATTAGTGGAAATAACTCGCAGTGTCTTACATAATTTCAGAAGAATAAAAACAAATAATGACTTACAGTAGAAAAGAAACACATATCATTTTCAAAAGCCAGTTGGAATCATCCAAAAACTTTATTAAATCTCCAATAAAATGTTGATACATTACACTAGTATTTCTCTCTGAAGACAAAATATAGAACCCTAAAAATGGGTCCTCTATGTCTTTTTAAATAAACATTACACTGAGGAAAGTTACAAAAATTGTTAACTGTGAAAAACTGATTTCAAACTACTTTCAAAACTATCTTCAATTCTACTCGGTCCTTATGAGGACTCAAAAATTAAACTTAGAAATTAAAGTGCTTTGACTTGAAATTGCAAAATATAAAATATTTTTCCAAAATAAACTGTATGTTTTGTCTTCATTGGGTCACTTGGGATCATTGTGTAGGTTCACGTGGGGAAGCTCCAGGTTCCACTCCTTTTGATGGTGATATTAAATCTAGGCATTTCTTCCACACTACCAAGTCGACATTTGGACACTTGAACAATCCATCATAGGCTATCTTGAAATTTTTTATTCTGTTGTAGGTTGGATTTTCATTGAAGAGAGTCTTAACTAACCATAATAGTTGAAAATCTCTCTGCAAGTGATTCACAATTATTGACCCTTTTAAATTTTTTGTTTTTTCATGGGAAGCATTGATTTTACTTTCTTCTTCCACTAATAAAGTTTCATGGGTCTCATATGGAAGAAGATTTCCCTGTTGGTCCCAACATGAAGGTAATCCTACTCAGACTCTCTTGTCAAATTTTTAATTAAAGGGCAACATTGATTCCTTGATCTCTCCCAATCTGGTTTCTGCATTTTTCCTGTAGATATTATTTTGCACCATCTTATTTATTTCTAAAACAATGTATGTTATGTCTTGAATATCCATTGCTCTCAACTCCAGAGAAGACTTAGCATTCAGAAAATCAATCATCGTTTTTGTCAACTATGCAATTTGTTGTAACTTGTTTTTATTGGAACAAATAACCATTTCTAGATCCTTGACCATTATTTTCTCTTCTGTCATGACCAACATATGATCCCAGATTACCTTTATATGTTGGATGATATCATTACAAATAATTTCTCTTGCTTGAATAATAGACACGTTACCTTTTAGATTTTCTTTTAATTCCTTAATTTCATCACAGGATGTTAGATAACGTTTGTGGTGTTGTGATGCATCTTCTTTAGCCATGCTCAACTGTCTCTGCTTATTCTTCAATTTCTCTTTAGTAACATCCAAATTTATGTATTTTCCTTAACTTGTCCTCTAAAATATTTAATTCAGTCATCACCATAATGAGCTTATCAGTAGGGTCTTCAGTCTATTTGCACTACAATTATGCAAACATGTGCATCTATCTTCTGTTGTAGTCAAATTGAGTTCTTTCAAAGTTTCCACCTCCTTATTTCTTTCTAGAAGTTCACGAGTTATAATTTATTTTTCCTTTTCAATTTGAGCTACTTCTGGAGCCAAGACATGCTCAATAGAAGGTAATTTCATATTTTTTTTCCTAAGAATTGGATCTCAAATTCTCCTCCTTGTAAAAAAAATTGGACAATTGTTTTGTCCTCTGGATTCACCCCAAGCTTGATAATTAGCTTCTTAAATTTTTCATTTTTACTATGTAGATCTCGTGAGCTAGCCTTTTCTAATTTCAACTGACCAATTACTTCCCCGACAAGACCTCTGTCTTGCTACTAATGAATTTTTACTGAGATCATTATAAATCAACTCTCCAGTTTGCTTGTGTAGATTTATCTTGTCAGGAAAAAGTATATCTTTTGTATTCACTGAGAGAACTATCCTGAAATCAGCTTCCAAAGTAATTGATTGTGTAGTAAGGTATGTAAATGAAAGTTTCAAGTGACTTCTCTCCAAATCCCTAGCTGAAAGGAGTCAAGTTTGATAACCAGGAGTAGACTATGCCTCCAACTGGGTAGCAACATTATTCTAAGTTTTTTGGCTCCTTTCCTCATTTTTTTTCATATAAATATTTCAAAGCTTCTAAAGATACATGTTCTTCTCCTTTAGTAATGGTGGATGAGGGAGCACATTTATCTCCTCTTATTTGCAATGGAAACCCAATTTCAATGGAAGGATTTTCCCTGAAATCTTCAGCTTTCATTCCTCCTTTCTACACCTTTTGCCTCTTGCTTCCTTGAGAACTTTCTCCTTCCAAGTCCACAATGTCTAGGCCTCTTTTTAACCCTTTTTCATAAGGAAGGGGAGTTTCCTTCCATATTGCTTGAAATTTATATTGTGCCTTTATTTTCCAATTTATCCCATTCAGGTTTTGGTTCATGGAAACAAGGAGCATAGAATTTTTTATTATCCTCTTAGAACTGACCTGATGAGGATCATAAGACCACTTCTCTCCCAGCTAGAAATTCATACTCCGTAAAAAAAAATCTATCTCCTCATATGCATGTTTATTATTGACACTGAAAGGCCCAACAATCATGGGTAATTTGAACAAATATCCTTCCTTGGCTAGGACAAAATGCACTTGATCAGCATTTAGACTCTGCCTAATGAATTCCAAGGCAGATATTCTCATAAGCATAAATACTGACAGTCTATATGGAGGAATAATTGTACAATATAATATAGTCTTTGTGTAATCCTCAAATGGAAACCAATCTCCAACCATTAAATCTCTACTCATTTGCAACAAAGATTGGGCTTTTGGAAAAATTATAGGAGGGGAAGCATTGTTAACAATTCTATAAACAATTAACATGCAGGAAGAAAAGAAATAGGAGAAACCTTGATTATTTGATTGAGCTCTGGCAACATCAATCAAATTCACAACACTTTGTTTATTCTTATTGGGATCTAAAACATTCAATCCTAGGTCCATAAATTGCTCAGCATGTACATATAGAAAAATAGATACTAAGAGAGAGGGAATTCTTAAACATCCAATTATGTTGAATTTAAGGAGCTGAGAATTGATGGTTTTCTCCCAAAATGCAAGAATATATAGCACCACATTTGACTGCATCATCAAATGAAATAATCCAATGGCTTGACCATCTATCATTGATGCATCATCCCTTTCAAGAATCCTCATTATCACTTGTAAAATGGGTCCAACACCTTCAGCAAAGAAAGATACAAGGAACTGGGTAGAATCTGAAGGTAAAACATCGTTTGGAAGCAAAATGGAAGCATACAATTTCATAGAATCCTCTATTGATAGGTTGTAAAAAGTTGATAGAAGGGTTTCATCAAAAGATGAAAGATATTGGTCAAATTTTGGAAAGACTAGGGCTTGATGGATTAGTAATGAAGAAACTTGGAAAATAGTTTCCCCTAGGGAATTCATGACAAAACATCGTTGAGGGTACAAAGAGGAGCAATACAACAAAACAGGCAATTTGCGCCAGATTTACCACCAGATTTTAGTGCATTTTTTTCTCAATTGGGATGAGCACCCTGGCGTTAAATTTGGCTCTATTGTACAATTTTTAAAGCTTCCATTTTTGCACCAAATTTTGCATCTTTTTTATGCCAAATTTTCCATCATTTTTTGCATCATATTTTGCACCAAGATTTTCATTTGGTTATACAATGGGTTTTGCTTCTAGTTTTGTGCCATTTTTTGCATCTATTTTTGCATTATTTTTTGCTTCCTCTTTTGTGGCATTCTTTGCTTCTAGTTTTGTGTCAT
This sequence comes from Pinus taeda, assembly GCA_000404065.3. NCBI lineage: Eukaryota > Viridiplantae > Streptophyta > Pinopsida > Pinales > Pinaceae > Pinus > Pinus taeda. The sequence continues at coordinate 39,735 of APFE031554391.1, forward strand.
AATTTGCATTGATTTTTACACCATCTTTGGCATCTGATTTAGTGCCTTTTTTTACATCCAGTTTGTGCCAATTTTTGCATCTGGTCTTATGCCATTTCTTGCTTCTAATTTTGTACTTATTTTTACATCTATTTTTGTGCCAGTTTTTCTCCCATTTTTTACACCATTCTTTCCATCCAATTTTGCACCATATGTTGAGTCTGATTTAGTGTCAAATTTTGCATGCATTTTTGCACCATTTTTTGCATCCACTTTTGCGTTTTATTTATCTCCCTTTTTTGCATCCTATTTTGCACCATATTTTGCATTTAATTTTGCATCATTTGTTTCATCCAATTTAGCATCATTTTTAACACCATTTCTTGCATCCAGTTTTTGCATCATTTTGAGCATCTAAATTTGCATCCTATGTTGAACCATATGTTGCATCCACCTTTGCATCCCATTTTGTGTCTATTGTTACGTTCAATTTTGAGCCATTTTTTTTCCGTCTACTTTTGCATTTGTTTTTGCACCAAGTTTTGAATGATTTGTTGTTGCACCTCATTTTACATCCAATGTTGCATCTCAATTTGCATCCAAATTTGAGCCATTTTTATGCCTATTTTTGCACTATTTTTTCTTCTTTTGTGTCCAATTTTCCACCATTTTTTATGTCCAAATTTGCATCCTTTTTGGTATCTAATTTTTCATCCATTTTGGCTTCCAAATTTGCATCCTTTTTTCTGCCACATTTTATGTCCACATTTGCATCTCATTTTGCACCTAGATTTTAGTTTGAGTTTTCTAGTTATGCATCATTTTTTACATCCTTGGTTTCACCCTTTTTTAGTCCCATTTTGCATCTTGTTTTCTGTCTTTTCTTACATCCTTTTTTCAGCCTAATTTTACACCATTATTTCAATCCTCATTTTGGTGTCCATTTTTGCATCCTTGTTTGTGCCCAATTCGATATCCTTTCATATGCTCTATTTTGTTCTTTCATATGCTCTATTTTGTTCCCTTCTTTGTGTCCATTGTTGCACCATTTTTTTATTTTACTTTAAAACCCTTTTTGTGTCAATGTTTGCATCTTGTTTTGATGGTTAGTTTAACATCTAATTCTACTCCCAGTTTTGTATCCATGGTTAAATCCACTTTTGGCTTCTTGTTTAGAGTTTTACTTTTATTTCCATTTATGACCCCCTCTATGGGTTCATTTTACTAAGTTCATTTACATAGTGAAATATATTAAAGTTTCTAAATATCATTTTGTTGTCAGATTTAATGCACGGTTAGATGAAAATTAAACCCTCTCAGTTTATCCTGGAAATCTAGGAGAAACCAATTAAGAGAAAGGTTGTTCTAAGGCTTAGGATTCTTAGTAGATCAAGATTCAGAGTATATATTAAGAAAAAGAGAATGAATTCTTGTGAGTCCTCCAATGCAAGTCTTCTTGGAGTTTTTAGTATAGCTAGGAAGTTCTCCTAGCTAGCTCAAAAGCTTGGTCCTACACATAAGAGAGAGAATAAAGCAACCTTCACAGCATAATATCTTGATAATCGAAACTATCATAAACATATAAATACTATTGAATAAATAAATAAAAACCAAAATTCCATACATCCATTAGTTAAATAGAAGAAGTAAAGAATGAATAGAAACATATGGAAGGAAGAACAACTGATCTATATGAATAAAGGAGTTGGAGGAAAGTTACAACAATCAGATGTAGTTGCAATAGTACCTCCCCCAACTCATAGCTCCAAAACTCTCCCTCTCAAGATAGATCTCAGCAGCGTGACAATACAAGAATTCCCATCATTTTTTCAATGGCCAAGCCTCCAATATATAAGAAAGTGAAGGCTATGAACATTTCCCAAATTCCTCATTAGTTCAATTTGGGAAAAATCTTTTCGGTGAATAATGTTTCCTCATATAAAAATGGCATTTTCCACTTTTTAGATGCTTTTGTGCTTAGGAAAAATCTTCCCGGTGCTTTAAGGCTCTTTCCCGCGTTTGTATGCTTTTATTTTTTAGGAAAAAGCTAAAGATGAGGATAAAGAGATCACATTCCACCATATGAGTTTCCAAAAGTGAATAAGAGTGTCAATAAATCTAGTTTTGCTTATGTTTTTTTTTTTTTTTGTTAATATATATTTAGTTTTAGTATTTTTTATTTCTAAAAAAATAATTTAGTTTTTTGTATTTTTTCTATAGAAAATTATATTTTGTTTTTATAAAAATGGATTTTAAACATTCCATTCATGCTAAATTTGTGATTTTATGATAGGAGTTTAAATTATATATAAAAAAGTAACTCAATTCCGTGTGTTGTGTTGTTGACATGGGTGTTATACATCTCTTCCCCGCTAAGTTATAGAATGTGCTTCGGTTTTCTTAATGTAATAAAACTAATTATGTTCTTCATGATATCTTGAAATGTTCATCTTGAGCCAAGCTAATAAAACAATAAAGTTAAAATAGGTTTGTCTTTGTCCTTTGTACATATTTGTCCCCATTAATCTTGATCTTAATAGATTAATTGTCTTATGGTGGCCTTGAGTGGTCACTTCCATTAGTTGCATGCTTTACAGTTTTCTGTTAGTGATATTTTTTAGGCTTGATAATATGTTATTTAATTTATCAAAATGTGTTATTGTTCATATTATTGTTAAATATGTTGGTTTTTGAGCATGTTTTAGCAAAACGTTCCCAAAATGTTTATAGATTGTATTTTATAATGCAATGATTCATTGCTTGATGAAATTGTTTTGGATATTTTTTTTAATGATTCATTGATTGATAGAATTGTTATGGATATTTTTTTTAGTATATTGAATTGTATGTGATAAAGTCAAAAGTCACCTCTTTTTTATATTTTCATTGGTCAATTTCCCTTAAGGCCATCAAGTTCACCATTTGGTCCCAGGTTAAGGAAATATAGGAGCCAAGCACTTAAATCTTGAGACATATTTTTTTTTAGTCACATTATACTACCTTTCTATGTAAATTCTCGATGAAAATAGTCTCATGGAACATGATGGGCCTCAATAGTAAAGGAAAACAAATACTCCTAAAAGAAAAATGGTACGCAAAGCACCCATCAATAATGTTGATATAAGAAGAAAAATATTAAGTGAGGTTCTACCTCATATAATTAGAAAATGGGGAGGAATTTCCAAGTAGTAGCGATTGATGCTTAGAGATACATGGGTGGAATGGTTATTATTTGAAATGATCAAGACATCAAGGTTATCAATATGTTTACCTCTTTTCACATTATGATAATACAATTTTAGTTAATTGACATCGAGGACTACTACCATGTATCCAATGTCTATGACTACAATATCACAAATGGAAAACCTCTATTTCTCAATTCTATTTCTAGCACAAGCAATTTATACTCCCCATATTCATGGATTATTGGGAGTGACTTCAATATTATCAAGTGTCTTGAGGAAAAGAAAGGATGAATCACAATGTTTAACAAGATATTTTGTAAGCTATACCATTAAAGCCATAAAGTAGTCTCCATTAACGCTGTCAAGCAATGAGTCTCCAACCCACACATGTGGATCAATGAGATGTAATACATGTGTGTGTGTGGTGAATAACTTAATACACCACTCTAATAACTCCACAAACTTATTTATTTCACTCCGTCACATAAATTGACAGTAGTGTGACATAAGTAAACCAAGAGTAGACATGAAAGACTTAGGCAACAAACATTCCCTACATCCTCAATTAGGTGCTTAAATGATGAAGTGAAAATGCAAGGAGAAAAGAGGAATTCATGATTTAACCATCACAAACATGTGATCAAGTGTGACTAGGAGTGTATATATTCATATATTTTCCAAAGAGGGAGTGAATACATGAGTTACCATTCATTGGCCCTTATTTTTCTTTCTTTTTCATTTTCTTAAATATAGGACTTAGGGAATAAGTTTTTCATAAGTTTGGCATAACTCGTAGATATAAGATTTACATGAATTTTCACGGCAACCTTAGAGTTCAGACTTCGATAAATCAATATAGTTTATCTTTAATGATTTTGGCTTTCACTTTTTGATTTTATTTCATCACAAATGACAAAAGGGGAAATATTTTGCCACAAATATATGAATGCTTAATCTTAAAGGCGTCATGTGATGAAAACAAATTAATGATGTTATTCTCTATGAAAATGATGGGTATTCTTGAGAAAATCTTATGCTTGTGGATGTCTCCTCTCTGGTTGAGAGGGAGTGAGGGTAAACACCATATCATCCATGTGTCATGTACTATGGCCGGGACTAACAATCGTAAGCCTAGTAAAGACACTAGTAGGGAGAATGGTGGATTGGATAAACATCTGGGACCAATATTCTTTGAGAATTTGGTATTTGACTAGGACTAATTGCCATAATTCAAGTACATTAATCCAAGATAAGAATAGTCATGAGGATTGACATTTCCTAGTGTCAAATATTATGATAGTGGATTAGGAAATGATCATGTGAGGACATACCTGGTGAACATCCCGGTGGGGTAAGTGCCTAGAGAGGCAATGGTGTCCAAATTTGTGCGTCCCAACATTGTGCTCTGACCTAATGGAGAGATAAACTTGTTAGTCAAGGCCTTAATATTTTGACAATGTTGGCTATGATGATGTAAATCATCATTGATGCTTATCAATCTAGATCCCTTCTTATATGAATATTTCAACTTGAGAGTACTTTTTTATCTCAGTATGAGTACCTCCCTAGTTTAGAGGGAGCGTCATCATCTTCATTATCGCCATCATCACCACCATCAATGTCATCATTTCATTATCGTCATAATCACCATTCATGTCTACATCATCATCACCATCATGATTATGGATATTGTCATCAATTGTTCATAATTATAGGCATCATAAGAAATATCATCAACCTAAAAATGTTATGAGTGCTCAAAAAGCGTTGTTAGGACACATGATATATGCAAGAAAAATAACAACTTTATTTTTTAGAGATGATCAATGATCATCATCATTACTACCATTATCATCGTCATTATAATTGTCATCATCCCCATCATCATAACTAATATAATTTTTATCATATTTGTTGTCATCTTCATCATGAACATCATAATCATCATTCATGCCATTATCTTTCTTGATGATGACCAAGTTGAAAATAATGATAATGATGATCAGATGATGATGACTTGGGAGATGACGCCAAAAATAATTATTATGATTTTGACCATGACAACATTTAAAAATTGGGAAGAATGGCCAAGGTCATTAGCATCATCATCATCATTGTCATTGTAACTCTCATTGTCTTTATCATCATTGTCATTATCATAACAATCACAATTCATGTCATTGTCATCATCTTCATTATCATCATTGTTATAATTATTGACATTGTCATCAGTTGTTCATAATTTTCAATGTCATAAGAAATATCATCAATGCAAAAAAAATATGATGTGCGTTGGAAAAGGGATGCAAAAGTGAACAAAAAAAATGGGGGTAAAAGTTGACGTAAATTTGGATGAAGAGTGGACACAACATAAGTAGATGCAAAACAAGACAAAAAAATTGACACGAAAGTGGATGAAAAAATAGATGCAATAGTTGATGCAAACTTGAACACAAAATAGGATTCAAACATGGATGAAAAAGTGGAAGAAAACATGGGAATAGTAGGCATAAAACTTAGCATGAATTGTGGTGAAACAAATGTGGATACTACAATGAATGTAAAAAAAAAAAAGACACAAACTTGAATGCAGGAAAAATTGGATGAAAAAAGGGATGTAAACATGGGCCAAACATGGGTGCAATAGTGAACACAAAATTAGTTGCAAAATTGGATGAATCAAAAGTGGATGTAAAAGTAGATTTGAAATGGGATGCAAAAAACATAAACAATATTTGATGCAAACTTGGACACAAAAGAGGATACAAATGTGGATGCAATAGTGGAAGAAAATGTGGGTTGCAATGATAGGCATAAGATATGGCACAAATCATAGCACAAAAAAAGTGGATGAGAAAGTGGATGTAATAATAGACAAAAAAAAAGAAGATGCAAACTTAGATGCAAGACAAAATGCTATAAGGGATGTAAAAGTGGATGCAAACACGAGTGCAACATGAGAAACAAAATCGGATACAAAATATGGATGCAATGGAAGTACATGCAAAAGAAGATACAAAATGAGATGCAAAACCCAACACAAAAGTGGATGCAAAAATATATGCAATGTTTTATGCAAAATAGGATGCGAAGATGGATGCAAAATTGGAAGAAAATGTGGGTACAATAGTAAGTACAAAACATGGCACAAATTGTGGCACAACAAAAGTGGATGTAATGATAGATACAAAAAAAGAAGCAAATGAAGATGAAAAATAGGATGCAAAAAGGGATGTAAAAGTGGGCGTAAACATGGGTGCAACAATGGATGTAAAAGTTGATGCAAAAGTTGATGCAACAAAATTCTATGCAAAAGTAGATGCAATACAAGACACAAAACCTGATGCAAATCTTGACACAAAAGTGGATATAAAAAGGGATTAAAAATAGATGTAAAAGTCGATGAAAACCTAGATGTATATGAGGATGCAATCGTGGATGCAAGTTTAGAAACAAAAAAGGGTGCAAAGGGAGGTGTCAAACTAGGTGCAAATTATGGCACAAGAAAAATGGATGTAGTAGTTGACACAATAACAGATGAAAAAGAGGATGTAAATATGGATGAAAAACAAGATGTAAAAGTCAATGCAACAAAATTAGATGCAAAAACTAGACACAAACTCGATGCAAAACTTGGAACAAAGGGGATGCAAAAAATATGCAAAAATGGATGCAGAAAATGATGCAAAAGAGGATGCAAGAGATGATGCAAGTGTAGACGCAAAAAGTGGATGAAATAGATGATGCAAAAGATGGTGAAACAAAATTAGGTGCCAAACTTGATGCAAAACATGGTGCAAAGGATGGCACAAAACTTGGCATAAAACATGGCGTAAAACTTAGTGTAAAATATAGTGCAAAACCTATTACAATACCTTGTGCTAAACTTGATGTAAGACTTGGTGCAAAACTCGGTGAAAAATTTGCATCAAGTTTTGCACCATATTTGATGAATGGACACAAATAGCACCAAAAATGGTCTCTAGACACAAAAAAGGAAGCAAAAAGGGATGCTAATCACAGGGTTTTGTTGTAGTGGAGGTTAATCAAAACTTCATTCAAACCCTTGATGACTACCAAACAAAGAATGAAATATGTCAAGGACAACTCAAAGCACCTCCAGCAGAAAGGTGTTTATATGATCAATTGTTCCTGTGGGGAACACTATATTGGGGAAACATGTAGGTCTGTCAAAATCAATCTCAAAGAGCATGGTGCAAATATTTGTAATGAAAGAACTCATTCTTCAACTTTAGCTAAGCATGCAAGCAACACAAACCACCATATCTGCCTTGAAGACACAAATTTCATTGTCATCGAAAAACATCATTTCAAATGTAAAGTACGAGAGGCACATGAAATCATCAAGCACCTGCACAACCTTAATAGAGATGGAGACTTGGAAGTTGCAGAAATTGGATTTCCCTTATCCCCCACATTGAATAAAATTCTTGCCGCTTCTCATCACCCTTACCATTCTTCATCTTTCCGCCCTCCGCCCCTACCCCTACCCCTCACATTTATCTCCTATATCACATTCATCTCTCCTTTTAAATTTTCCCTATCACCCTCTCATGATCACCCCTTATGAGTTTTAACCACTTTTGAAACCCTCCCTTCTTCGGACCCATTCCTTGGTGACAAGCTCCACACCCCTCTCCTAACCCTAAAAATGAAAATAAAACTAATATTAAGCATTATTTGGAAATACCATTTATATAAGCTAACAGCATGAATTAACATTAAAAATAATTAAATTTCATATGTGAATATAGTGGAATAAACTAGCAACATAGACTTAAATAAATCAAAAATCTAAGCATTAATAAAATTATTCATAAAAAAAATATAATTTAACCAAAATAAAAATAAAACTAAAAATATAATTTACAAAAGAATCAAAAAGCTCATTACAACACTTTAATAAACATAAAAGGTAACAATGAAATTAATAGTATCATATTAATAAATATAATTTAACTCATATTGGATTATATTAACAATAATTAAAAGACACCTTTTATATAGCATTATATTAGCAACAAACTTATTAACATAGGCTTAAATAAAACTAAAGTCTAAGCAATAGTGAAGTAATGTATTAACTCTTATAAACATTAAACAAAGAAAGTAAATTTATTTAATTAAAATAAGAATAGAATTATAATGCAATTTGTTAAAGAATCATTACAATAAATTAAAAACATAAAAGTAGTAATATACAAATTATTGTTAATATATATAACTCACATTAAAATTTATTAATAATAATTAAACTTCATAAATCATTATTAAACTAAAATAGAAAAACATAGAAAGAAGTAAAAATAAATAAGTTATTAAATAACAAAATGAGAATAATGAATTGTAATAATAAAACTGTGGTTTCTTTCATCCTGAGCTGGTCGGCTCTCCAACTTGACATCACTCCAAATCATATTTGAAGCTCTCATTATCTTCTTTTAAAATCAGTCCTGAGGATGAGTCTTGTTCTAGACTCAAAACATAGACAACGTGAAAATGAAGGCTATCAAATATCTGAATCCTGACTCACAAAAACCACAACACAAAATCTGCAAACCATCATAATCAATCTTCCTAAAACATGGTTTATATTTGTGTTCCTTAGACCATTAAATGTCACAATTCATTGTGATATGTGGTTGAGTGTGGGTTGAGTAAATGCATTGTGGGAGAACTAATATCCATCTACAATGTATATCAAAAGAAAAAAGATGTATTGTAGATAATTGTAGAATTCAAGTGTGATCATCATAAAGGCACAGTAGAGGCATCATTCACTCACATGTCACTATACTAGGGATATAAATATAAAAGGGTATAAAAAATGTTAATGAAAATATGGATACCCATAATATCTAGTGAAAGTAAGGGTTTTTAAAATTGGGAAGGTGCATTGAATTCGTATTACTAGGGGGTTAATTAAGTGATTTTTAGAGTTTCCAATATGTAGTCAAATTAAGGGTATTGTTTAGTATGCCACAAACGCACGTGCTATGTCATATCTTCATTGAGTGAAGCCCTCGTGCTCTCAGCAAGCACCCTCCTTCCTTGTGGTTTATCACCCCTTCAACAAGAAACTTGAGTAGTTTACTAGCCCTCTAGCAAGCACCCATCACGCATCTCCTTAGATATTTCCTCAAGCTTCTCCAAGTTTGGAAACACACACAGTCCATGGCTTCACCACCATGGAATTCCATTCCCTCATCTTTAGTAGGCCACTGTTGAAAAGTGTGCAACAAGAAATGTAAAAATAGAAATTGCTAAAAATAGCATTTTGGCCAATGAGCATTTTGGCCACCTTGGGTGAGAGGTGAAACTGCTAAAAATAGCAGTTTGACCAATGAGCATTTTGGCCACCTTGGGTGAGAGCTGAAACTGCTAAAAATAGAATCTTCTAAAAATAGCATTTCTAGGTCCCTTCCTATTTATAGCAGTCCCTGGTCTATCTATAGGAAGTAAAATCGATTTTGGTCTCACCAGCAGTTTGGAATATTAATTAATTAATTCTCCATGAGTTAATTACTTAAGGAAAAGCAAAATGAAGTATTTGTGTGAACATGTAGTAATTTCTCCACTAATTGAGGAATTAAGGATGAGTTATATATTGAGAGGATCAGTTGACTTAGTTTAAACTAGTCAAGTTCAATTAGATTAATTTAACAGGTTGTTAAATTAATGAGATATAGTTTGTTGATGCTTGCATGCATGTGATAACTATTATTTCAGATAACTATGTATTCACACATGGATAATTGATGCATGTCAGTTCTGTCAGAGACCCAGTTGAGATCAGATGTGGGACGGTGTACTATGAGATGCTTAGATCTTCCTAGTGAATATTCCTTGCATGCAGGTGGAACTAGTGTCCTCAAGGATTGTGTAGTTGGACCTGAGGTTGACAGCAGGTATGATCTGGGGCCAATTCACATATGTTTTGTAATTGGACCCCAATTAAAACTGCGCAAGGAAATAGGGGATTGGACCAGAGGAGCAGCCTTTATATATAGGGCTAGATTGGTTCATGATATACATCATCATAGTACAGAGAGAGTAGGATAGCTATTGAGCTTATTCTTTTTATATGTTGTTGAGGATTTCCACCTGATTGATAATACAAAGTTGGGGTTTTATGCTGGTGCTTTCCCCAGTGATATATTATGTGTTGTGTGTGATTGATTCCTTCTTATCAGTTATATGTGTTCATGCTTGATGTTGCTCATGTTCAATTAAGCTTACGCTAAGTTTATGGTAGATGTAGATCTAGTATTATGCCTTAGTACATTGCATATATCAGTTGGATCTGCAGGTGAAATTTCTACATGATATCAGTGAGCTCGCTAATTTGTAGAGAAAATTCTACATGGTATCAGAGCTGACTAATTTGTAGACAAATTCTAAAAAATTCTACACAACCCACACTAATGCTCAAAAAATTATTTCTCAATGACAGATTCTCATTTCTTCCAACAAAGGACCAATAAGAGGCCAACCCCCCTCTTGTTGCTCAAGTCCCTTTTTATATTTTTATTTTGTGTCCATTCATGTTCCGTGGGGAATGTTTTTCTTCTTTTCTATATCTTTCTTACTAGTTGAATATTTAACTAAGTGGTGGTGTCAGCAATCATCACTCTAATTCATCTTCCTCTTCCCTCTTAGATTGTGGATATGTGGTCCCACCCTTCATGTTATTCAATTAAGTTTATAATCATTCATAGGCATCATACAAATACATTATAAAAATTAGGGGGAGCATACCAAGGGTGTTACAAACCTCACCCCCTTAGTGGAACACCATCCTTGATGTTATTATCAGAAAAATGATAGAACAAAATTGAGCTTTTTAAATAGCTCTTACATTCACATAATTAGCAAAGAAAATATGGGTGCATCACCATAATTTGATCATCCATCTCCCACATGGATTCATCGGGTCCAAAGTGCTTCCATTTCACCTTATCTCGCTCTATTACTTGATTCTAGAGTGTATTTTGTCTCTAATCCAATATGCATAGTGGTTCTAGTTAGAACTCTCCCTTGGGTTCCACATTTCATATATAAATCAACAAAATGATTAGCATCATGAACATATTTATTAAGAAATGAAACATGAAAACATCAAGTGCTTTCACTGTGGGTAGTAAGGCTAATATGTAAGCCATTAGTCCCAATATTTCCAATATATGAAATGGTCTGTAATATTTGGGTGCCAACTTGGCACAATAGCCCACTTTCAATGAGATCTTCTTTGTCTTAATGTGGAGATAGAAATTATCTCCCACTTGGAAATATTTATGCATTCTTTGTTGGTCTACAAACTATTTTGTCGATCCTGGGCTATCTTTAGCTTATGTTTGATCTTTGTTGGGTCTTACTTTTGTTAAATTTTGCACACCTTTTTTTCTCTGTAATCATTTATATTTTATCTAGTTCTTATGTTTATTGTCTTAATTTTTCACATTTGTGGGATATTCACATAAACATAATCATGACAAGGTAAATTTTTTAATTTCCTTTATGTTTCAATAATTAAAGAGGAATTATGCGAGATTACTATTAATAATGGTTCACCCTATGGCAGGTGAAAATTAATAATTGGTCGTTAGTGCATCAAAACTTGAGAAAGGACCATACATGATCATATTATAGCATGTAACAAATTTATGGTTTGATCTTGCACTAGCAGTACATTTCATGCACCTGTTTATAGTTCGACATGTCGGTCAAAACACACCCAAAAACATGGTTTTTGTTTGAAAAAACGTTTTCATGATCCCATGTGAGTCAAAACACACCTAATTCACACGTGTGGGTCTCTAGAAGTTAATTAATGCCTCTGCCACAAATTCACAGCAATTTTCAAAAAGCCAACTTCCTCCTCAATTTGTGTGCAAATGAGGGAGAATCTAAAAACTTTGGGACATGGGTTTTGTTCCCAGTACGTAAAATTAACTATAATGTGAGTTTTTTTTTTAAATTCACCATTCTTTGGGAGAAACAAAAGGTTCTTTGAGGTCGATTTGTTAAAAAACACAATTTTCCATAATCCCAAGTCATGCATAGATTTGAAGAAAATGGGTTGTTACAGCCTAAATATGTAATGTAACATGTATAAAAAGACCAGTCATGGCATATTCCAAGGAGGATGATATTATTCTAGTTTTATATTATCGGTTTGGACCTTCAGCATATGGCTTCTGATTGAAAAGATTGAGTATAATTCAAATCAAAGGACTCATGCTAGGTTTTATTTCAGTTATATGTGCGATCAATGCTTGATTTCATCTTTCTGACTTAGATCTATTACGAAGGGGACGAGTTGGTTTGGTTGGGCCCAACTAGCCCAACTTCACATCCCTCAGTGTATATTTATTTATTAAGTGGTTTGATTAGTTTACTAAGGTGTGTGTGTGATCTATCATTTTGGTGTTAGTTGTTGAAGCTCGTTTTCATATCTAGTAAAACTATGTGCATTATTTATACTCAACCATTTCTAAGTTTTATACATCTCATTGTTTCATATTTGATTTACATTGGGATCTGGAAGTATAACGCATATTTCTTGTGTGAACACTAATAATAAGTTATAACAATCATTTCCCATATGCTCTAAAGTCATTCACTTATTTTATGTTTTGTTGGCGGCTTTAATTTAGGGTTTTAATGTTGCTATTGATCTATTAAGTGATCCAATGAAATGTTGATACAAAGATATTATAAGTTATATCTACATATTTTGGTACAAGAACTAGAGATATTACCATTTCCTTGGTCTTCTATCACCATAAAAGGAGAACAAACCTTTAGCCATTTGAAACCCCTTCAGTTGTAGCTTGGATTTTGACCATATTATGATATCTATATCCATTATTGAATGAATTAGGATAACTGAGATCCGAGAGGTCATATGGTTTGATTCATTTTCATTAGACCTGAAGGTTATTGATCCAAGTTTCAATATAATTACAATGGTTTGTAACCATTTGGATTGAATTGAAACACAAACTTTGCGATGCCATTATTTGACTTATTTTTATGATTAGAAATAGAGTCTGAATATTAAATCATTTTGGTTTATTATTCCAAAAGCTTGCATATTAATCTATGTTGTCATTTGACTTCTAGATATTGAATATTTAATCATTTGAAGTAGTGATCTACATTCATACAAAACATGCAATTGTAACCTGTAATAAACATTGAATGGCAAGAAGGATTGTTATGGGAAAGAAACCTAGTATTTTAAGCCATCTATCTACAGTTTCTTTGAAAGGATTGTCTACAGTTTGAATTGTATTTGCAACACAGTGCACCTGTAACTTTCTCAATTGATTTATCCATGGGGTAGTGGTGTGTTATACTCCTATAGCATTTTCGGATATTTGTTTACAAAGTGTTGGTTTGTATTCTTTATGTTACATGCCCGTAACTTTTCAAGACACTCATTTGTAGAGGATTGGTTTATATTTAGGTTTGATTTATTTTGGTTTCCTTCTTGCACTAGTTAGGTAACATAGTGTTTCCAGCTCTAATCTCAGTTGAGGAAGAAAGATATTCATTGAGTCTATGCATGTGAGTGTGTGATGATTATTTAGATCGGATAAAGGTTACTTTTGCTTTATGCATGCAATATTTGTAGTTAATGCATTTTATTGATGTGGTAACACCTTAGGTAGACTTGAATCCATTATTTCATTTACTTGATTAAACACAGGGTTGAGTGAAAATAGAACTAAGTGTAGGATTATAATAGGCTTGGTTGGTGTTCGGTTGTGGAGCGATAAAAAGGTGTCTTTTAAACTCCTAATTACCTTCACATTAATTATCAACCCAGGGACGACTTTTTATTTCAAGAGTGTACTCAGTCTGAGGTGGCTATTTACTCAAGAGTAATGTTTTGTAGTATAGTGCTTAAAAGCTACAAAAGTGAAAGAAAACTAACAATAACATAAACTCAAATGCTCTGAAATCCAACTATTCACTCAACAAACATCAATTGAGGATACAGTAGCAATAACTCATTCCTCTAGAGATTGGTGCAATTGAAATCAAACTGGAACAAGACAATCAATCTGGAAATGAGGAAGCAATAACCAATGTTCTCTACAGTTGATAGTCCTGCTTTAAAGCAATCAAAAGGAAATCGAAATTGAACTAAAGCTGCCATTGAAAGTAAACTAGGAAAACTCTTTAAAAGCAAACTAGTGCAATTAATCAATAGAAATGAACAACAAAGTAAATGGGTGCATGTCTACAACTTAACTACTTCAAAAGGCTAAATCACACCAAGCATTGCATCAGTCGAAGGTTCGGTAGCAATAACCCATCCTTTTCATAACTGATGAGAACAAATCCGAGGTCTGGGAGCTAGGTAGCAGATGTTGGGGCTCACTACAGCCTAAGATCGTCCTTGATGAATATAAATGAAATGGCAAGTAAAGGAAATAACAATGAAATAGAACAGCGCATCAGCCAAGGGTTTGGTGGCAATAACCTATCCCTTTCATAACTGATGGGAGCAGATCAGAGGTCTGGGAGCCAAATAGCAGAAGCTGACACTCACTACAGCCTAAGTTTGTCCTTAAGAAATGGCAAGTAAATGAAACAACAAATCAGCAATCTTGAAATAGACCAGCAATTGAAATGAAACAACAATTCAGAAATGGAACAACAACTAAATATGAATGTACAACAATCCAAATCAAGCACGCAACACACTTATCATTAAAAGGGACGGTAATCCGAGCTTCGATACAATATGCATGAATCACAGTTATAAAGTAACAGCAATTGTAACGGAACAACAATCCCGAATAAACAACAGTTACAATTTAAGAATACATCATACAGTTGTACCGATTTAGGAACATACAACGTGGTTAATCTGTAATCGAATGACAATCTGTAAGGAACAGTAATGTGATATCAATTATCCAAAGGAACAGCAATGCGATACAAAGTTAAAATGATAACATAGCATTCCTGTTGCAGATAACGATAGTATCTAATCAAGTATATCTAATAGTACTGATATGTAAAACAGTAAAGTGCGTCACATTACTGAACAGAGTAAAAAAAAGAGATCAAACCACACAGGAATCATAAAGATATAATACAGCAGCAGCGTACTCCACCAGAGGTTGGGCCTTTAGCCGCCAGCGGATGCTGCTGGGTTACTTCAGGATCAAAGATGGAATGGCAACTAGATTTATATTAAAATATCAAAGCAGAGTTACAGTGGATTACAACAAGAAGTCTCTCAATCTCTCAGCCATTATCCACTCTCTCTGCCATCCTCAATTCTGAAGCTCTAATTCATCCTCAATTCCATCATTCGAATCCCTCTGAAATCACCCCCCTCTCTGATCTCTGTTGTGATTTAAATAAAGAGAGATCAGAGAGCAGTTACAATCAAGATAAGTACAACATGATTTCTATTACAAAATTAGATTTTTTCCAACCAATTGATAAACAAGAATATATATTTCCATCCAGCTTTCAACAAGAGCAAGACGAATTTGGCTTTGCAGTTGAGATTTGCAGGACAGCCGCAACAACAAATCTGAGAAAATCATGCTCAAAGAACCCTGTGTTTCTCTCAGTACAAGCCGAATTTGGGCAAACCATTCTTACTTAAAGTTAATTGGGTCCGTTCTGGACAAAACCCATGTTCCATATTTTCCAGATTCTGCTTCATTTGCTCAGAATCTCAACCGCAAAATCGTCACTTCTTATTCCAGCGAATTTCTGAGTTGGCACTTTTAATGATCAAGTCTTCAATCTGGAGATTATCTTGGAGGCTAAAAATGGTGAATAATGTTACAACTGATTTATTAAAACTATCATTGATAAAATCACGCATAATCATCAATTTATTAGAAATAAAGGAGAATAAATAATATTCATCCATAAGAGCATAAATCTTTTATAAAATGGATTTAAATGATAAATTATAATAGATGATATAGTAGAGAAGAGTAAAAATGGATGAAATAAGTATTACAAAGTGGTCGTATTCATGGCCCAACATCGGCGAGAGAATTTATTTTATCGTAACTGGATTATCAGAATTTGCATTGGAGTTGTTCAATCTATATAGAATTAAATTCTCATGATTCCAAATTTATCAGTAGTTAGAGTTTGCTCCTTAATTAGGGTTTTCATTTCAGTTCAAATTTTCTTTCAAATGTTGGTGGATTGTAGGGTTAGTGTTTGCAGTAGCTAGGGTTTTGTCCCTAATGGATGCCCTTGATTACAAGATTGCATTATTGCTTGTAGAAACTTGAGATGGACAATTTCTATACATATTAGGGTTTTGTCTTACAGGTCTCTAAAGTCTTTCTCCAACATTTCCAATGCTACTTATTGAAGTCCACAAACCTCGTATTAACAATTAAATATTGGTCCATTAGTCCACCATATACTACACCCAATAATATTAACCATCTCCTTTAACATATTAGGTCCAATAACTAATGTGTTTACTGGGTCATCCCAGCTTATAAGAGTTTTTCATTTCTTGCCATATAATTCCTCAAATGGGCTCATTCAAAATGACTCTTTATAACCATTGTTATATGCAAACTCCACCAGTCAAAGGCAATCTTCCCACTTCCTTAGTTGATGCATGACATACATCCTCAACATGTCTTCCAAGATTTTGTTCGCTCTTTCTGTTTGACCATCTATTTAAGGATGCTAGGAAGTGCTAAAAGATAGAAGGTTCCAAAAATAGTGAATAGTGACTTCCAAAATTTTGAAGTGAACTCAAAGTCTCTATCTGATATTACATTTTTAGGTACTCCATGCAACCTAAATATTTTTTTTATGAATATCTGAGTTATGTCCATTTTTTTATGGGTATATTTAACATCTATATAGTGAGTTGTCTTGCTCAATTTATCCACTACCACCATGATGGAATCATGTTTCCTTGTTGTCTTGGGTAATATCATGACAAATTCCATGGATATGACTTCCCATTTCCATTTTGGGATTGGGATTGATTGCAAAAATCTAGTTGGATGCATGCATTCCACCTTCACTTGTTACTATTCCAAACACTTAGCAATGTATTCAACTATATCCTTCTTCACTCATGGAAAATGATATTCTTTGCTCATAGTTGTTATCATATTCTAGTAACTAGGATGGCATACATATGGTCTCTTATGGAACTCGTCCATAACAAGCTTCCTTAAATCAAATGCATTAGGTACATATTTGTTTTTTTTTAACAAAATTATGTCATCATCATTGAGTTGGTACCTTGCGCTCACAAATTCATCTTATTGCTTTTTCCAACACTTTTTCACATATTCGTAATGTTCATCATTAATCATCCGCTATTTAATTTTGTCCTTGATGTCAAATGAGCATATGCTCAAATTTTCCAAGTGAATTTCTTGCAAACTCATGTTGATTGTATCTGCTACTTTATTCTATTTTTCTTTGATGTGCTTAATGTAAAATTTAAACTCAATTATTAAATAAAACCACCTAGCTTGTCTAGCATTTAGCTTGGGTTGGTCAAACAAATATTTGAGTCGTCCATGTTCTATCATCAACATAAATATTATTCCCAATAAATAATGTCTCCACATCTTTAAAGCATGAACTATAGCTTCGCAACTCTAATTCATGGGTGACATAATTATTTTCATGGTCATTCAACTTCCTGGATTCATAATAGACCACATGCCCTTATTGCATCAAGACTCCACCAAGTCCCTCCTCATAAGCATCAGTGCAAACCACGAAACCTTTTTCTAAGTAAACTATTTTCAAGATAGGTGCACAAGTGAGTAACTTCTTTAGTTTTTCAAAACTAGTTTCACATTCACGTGTACATTGAAATTTTACTCATTTTCATTGTAAAGTAATGACGAGATGTCCAATATTTGAGAAGTTATGAATGAACCTTCGATAGTAACCAACCAATCCCATAAAGGATCTAACCTCAATTTCCTTTTGGGTAGTAGGCTATTCCATTATTTCCTTGACCTTTTATTGATCAATAGCCACTCCTTCCTTTGAAAATACATGCCCCAATTAGTGAACCTAGGTTTGGAAAAACTCGCACATGTTGAGTTTTCCATATAACCTATTCTCCGTTAGCAGTTACAAAACAACTCTCAGGTCACTACTACATATAGGACTAAATTCAAACGAATTATTCCAACGGTATGGCCCATACTATCGCAAAGGTCAAGAAAAATGTCATTTTTTTAGTTTTTGTAATGGATTATCTATAGGTCATCGCAATTGTGATGATAGATGTTGGCGGTGGAAATTTTGATGCCTTATTTTAGGAGTCAGAATTGCGATGAACAACATTTGTCGTCTCAATTGCGACGACATGTGGCTTTTTTCATTATGATGTCAATTTGACCATTTTTTATGGTCATCTTTGACTTTGACTAGTCATCTAACAACGCAATTGCGACAATAAATAAATATATAAATATCATGCATGTAAGAGATGTTGTGACATCTTTGCTATAACTACAATAATTCTAAAAGGTTATAAGGTCTTTTTCGCGAGCAAAAAATAGATTTTGTTTTATATCATTTTTTGTGGTTGGGAAGAATTTCAAAAAACATTATATGGGGAACTAATCAGCTAGGGGTCATTGATGGGAAATGTTATTTCCCTTGCAAAGTTTGTGGGTGCAAAGATCTGCAGAGAATTTCATGTGAAACAATCGATAGACATTGTAGGAAGAATGGTAACATGAAGGGGGAATGAATATCGTCTATTGGTAAGCTACAATATATATATATATATATATATAATATATATAATATATTGTAAATTTTTCTATTGTTATAATATTTGTTCTGTAGACTAATTTCACATGATTGTTTGTAATTATTATAAAATCAAGGTGGCCCCTTTGTGATCTGAATGTTCCAAGTAGTAGTACTAGAAATGATGTTCTACAGGTTAAGGAACATGGAATGAGTATGGAAGATCAAGATAATGATCCTATGGAAGAATATGACAATAATAACATAGTTCAAGATGATGGAACAAATGAATTGATCCATGGCTTTTTTAACGATAAGAACAATGATGATATTTGCAATTATGAATCTGTCTTATAGATGGAAGCGATGCCACTTTATGAAAGCTCAAAAACAAATATTCTCTCTACTACATTATTGTTGGTGAACTTAAAGGCTTTGGATGGATTTTCAAAACACTTATATGGCACAAATCCTAAGGTATAATGTAATATGTTTCATCACATGAAAGGTTAATTTTTTTCTTTTTTTGAGTGTTCATTAATGTGTAAAATGAGAATGAAATATTTATGATTAATATTATTTACACTAATTAGTGATTTTTTATGTTGTACTAGATTGTTAGGTGAATTTATGTTACCATTGCCAAATAAGTTACCTCACACATACCAAGATTTATATGTTTTTATGAAAGAAATTGGAATGGAGTATTAAGATTTTAAATGCATGTCTTAATGATAATATTATATATTATGAACAACATGCATTGAAAAGAAAGTGCCCGCGATGTCAAAGCAATAGATATTGAATACATCAACTAACAAAAAGAGTTCCTCAAAAGTTTCTTCGTCATATTCCCATAATTCCACATTTCCTGTGAAATTGTTCAAGTGTTAAAGCATAACACAATTTATGGATTACCATGCACAAAAGAGAAGTGAAGATGGTTTTCTTCGAATGCTTTTATATGGTTACGCATTTAGGGAAATTCAGGAAAAACAAGTGCATTTTAAAGATGAACCTCATAATGTTAGGCTTTCATTTGCAGTTAACAATGTTAATTCATTTGGAGAGCTTACGTCTATTTACCTAGTGTGGTAAATTTTTGTTATCAACAATAACCTTCTTCCATGGATCTCAATAAAGAAGGATAACAATATGTTGATAATGATTGTTCTAGGTATTTGTTTACATTATTTTTTTTAATATTGTAACATTTTTATTTTTCTTGTTTTTTGGTGCATAATATGTTATATTTATTTATTTACTTATATGTATATATCATAATAGTAATTATGTGTAATTTCAAACAATTAGTTAAGTACCAAGTTAAAGATATGAATGTATATATCGATCCTCTTATCGACGAGCTAATGGAGTTATGGTTCAAAATCACTTTGTATGAAATATGTAAAAAAATAGGGCGGAGGCAATTTCAATTCCATGGAATACTTGTATGAACAATTCATGATGTCCCAAGGCTAAGACATCTTTACAGTATGTAACACTCCAACGCACTTTAATAGTATATAATTGTTTCAATTAGATCATATCATGCATGTTTTTTAATAATACAATTGTTTATATTAATTGACAATAATCCATCTATTGTAGGCCTTCAAACAAAGGGTAAATTTGCATTTATAGTTTGTGGTCCTAAGATGGAATATCTTTGTTCAACAAGTTTATGAAAGGATGTGTTTGGTGAGTATAAGAACTTCCTCTCTAAGAACCATAGGTATCGTGCTACTGAAAAGCATATTTTCAATGGGAAAGAAGAAACTGGATTAAAACCACGAAGAATGACACCTCACCTATGGAAGTTGGAATATAACATAAATCATCATGAAGGACATGGGATTCCACAAGGAATGAAAAGTTATCTCGCTCAATTCATGAGGTTTCCCTACTATGAACACCTAAAAATAGATAATTTATTTGATATAATTCATATTTGGAAGAATGTCACAGAAAATTTATGGCGTATCATAGGTGCTAGGAGGATAAAGAAAAAATCCTCAAATTTTGTAATGACATTGTGGAAGCCAATCATGCGATGAAAAGTGGGATACCATCAATTAGCAATGGAGATTGAAACAAACAACTTCCATGTTTATTAACAAAGAAGCAAAGCGATGATCTAAAAGAGGTCATTTCAAGAATTAAATTTCCCACAAGATTTTATTCAAACATAAATAATATCTTACCAAAGAAAGGTGAAATTGATGGGGTAAAAACCCAAGATTGGCATACCTTCATTAAGGTAATTATTTTGGTATATATATTTCTATATTGGTATATATACATCTTTATGGTTTTTTTTTGGTCAACTTTGGATTGAACAAATAATGATTCATTTTTCTTGTTACAGTATGTTCTACCTCTCTCTGCCAAATGACTTCGACAAAAGCCTCAAACAAGTTATATATGATCTTGAAAAATACATGACATAAGTAGCAATTTATATGCCGAGTGTTTTTTCAATTAGTTGTTCAACTTAAAGACATGTGTTTTACTAGTAATGTAATATTTTATGTTTTGTTGAAACATGTTATTTTCTTGAATCATCTATAGATGGTTTACATTGAAATAAATACATAAAGACAATATAAAGAATTGGAAGAGAAAAATTCCATGGCTAAAGTGTGAAATCCAAAATTATCTACCTCCAACATTTTTCAATGCACAAGAACACTACCTCATACACCTAGTTGAGGAGATTGAATTGTGTGGACCTGTGCACACAAGGTCGATGTGGATGGTGAAGAGGCGGTTGAAATCATTGAAGCCTTTGGTTAGACAAAGAGCATGTCTTGAGGGTTATATGGTGGAGAGATATATGGAATATCAATCCATGGTCTATATTAATCAGTATCTTCCTAAATTATCAGAAAATATGTGTGTGGATCACATTTGGGATGTGAACTCCATCAAAAAAATTGAAGGGGTGCACCTGTTGGGGAAAGGTAGAATTACGAAAGTGAGATGTAATCAAATATTTAATGTGGAGATTTAAAAAACATTTTATAAGACTTTTCATTTGTGTATAGCATAATTATTTATTCTTTATTATTTCATCAATTATTAATATTGACCATGGTAACTAATATTTATTGGCGAATTATGATTTTCTGATACAATTGATTAAGAATGGGATGCACAACATTTATACATTGGAAACAACCTCGATTAGATGAAGCCATGGATTGAAATATGTGAACAATCTCTTGGTACAGTATCATAGCAAAGGGTGTCTACATTGGTTAAAGAAGTTCGGCGTGCCAAATATTTCAATCTTACGTAGAGGGAAATTGATTTAGGAAATGGTTTGAAAGATAAACAAGAAAGCATGCATTTTTACTGGACTCAAACATTTTATTAAGTTATTTTATAAATATATTATTAATATGAATGCAAGTGTGTTTTTTCATATACTTTTCAAGTATATGAATATTTTTATTAATTGAAAATGTTTTTTTATGTGTTTGAAACACCACAAGACTATGTGGTACAATGGTCATAAATTTCACATCAAAAAGTTAAATAAAAATAGGAAAACTTCTGATTTTTGGATAGTTGCAATCTTTGAAGTCACTAGTGTTTCCTCTAGAAGTGACACGTGTCCACAAGTCTCTGAAAATTGGTAGTTGGATGACATACTTAAGTGTGACTTTGATTCCCTCAAATTGGTTCTATTCGACGTGAATTGGTATAGGCTATGAATGAATGAACATGATCCTGATGAAGTTGTTATTCATCATGATAGTGGATTTACCATGGTTAATAAAAGGTCATTTGAGATAGCATAAGATCGCTATGTTGTTCCAATCCAATGTGAATAGGTCTTTTACTTAGAGGTTCCAGGTAGAGAAGGTTGGTCATATTATGTTGTATATGATCCAAGAGGAAGGTCAGTAGAGTATAATGTAGCAGAAGAAGATGATAATGTTGAAGAGGATCATGATGTAGAGGATCAGTTAGTTGATCATGTGTCATATCACGAAGATGTCAAATAATTTCAAGGAGATGTTCGATATAATGTTCTTAATGAAGTTGATATCGATGATGTACTGTCAAATGAAGAAATTAAAGAAGTTGAACCAAATTATGACATTAATGATGATGTTGAAATGGCAGATCGTTTCAACAACATTTTTTAACTGGATGAAATAAATGTTGAGTTGGATGAAGAATAATATTAATAATATCTAAATGTTGAAATGTATGGGTTATGCATTTATATGTTTTTAGTTGATTTGTTCTCTTTCATTTATCTTAAATTTTTGTCTTCATAATAATTTATATATATGCTTGATTCTTACCATGTTGCTTTCAAATAGTTTATAATAGATAAATTGGGTATTGGAAATAGTAAGAATGATGTGACAGGGGGGAGGGGCCATATGAGCTTCCACCTTCACGTGGTTGGCCTTGTTCAATAGATAATATTATATTATTCTTAAAACAAAGAGAATCTCATTATTTGCATTGATCACAAGCTTGTTTTCATGGCCAATACATGATATAACTTATTGTCTCTCTCTTACACTCCTTATTCCAATATCAAAGTATATGAGTCCCCGTGAATGCAAAAATGATGGCCATAAACCAATTAATTACACCTATATCAAGCTTATTGTAACAATTTCTGGCCTACCCTGGCTAATGATGAATCCATCGCTTAAAATTTACTAATAATTAGTAGCCGAAATGATGCTCTAATTAATTGACCCCACACATAGTGAATTTTGAATGGGCCAACATTGATTTTTTTTAATTTTTGCTTGTGCACATTGAATTTGACATGGCTATAGTAGATGCATGCATTGACGGTGTGGTAGGGTTTCAAGACACAAATACGGTTCACAAAAAGAATTCAAAAATCAAGCGAGATCATCTAGATTTGGGGAAATTTTGATTTGTTGTGTTTCATAATCTAAGCATTTTGAATCCTCTTATGTGAACCAAAATCAATAGTTCATTTGGATTCCTTTGGCAAGTCTACCTCTTCACCTAGGCTATATTATATACAATACATAGGAATAATTATATATAATATATTATACTTTATCTTTCACTAAGGCTTCTTTGGCACCATAATCTACTTTCCCCCCTTACTATCCTTCCCCCATGGCAAAAACATCAATTTGTGATTTGAATCACCACAAAATCGTGGGCATACTTTGTTAGAAACTAATTAACAGAGCAATGAAATACACAAAATATTGCGGAAACACAAATACAGAAACACATAAAACAAGAGAGACATAGATATGTTTGTTTCATCGAATTTGGGCTACATCCACAAAGAAGCATCTAGTCCTTCCTTTTATATTATCCAGCAAATAAAGAGATACAACCAACAACAAATCTGTTGTAATTTCCTCTTCACTCTCACACAATCTCCCCTCTCTTTCTCGCTTAGAATAATAATACCCAGCCACAATAAAATTCCCTCATATAAACGGAGGGTTTACTCTAGGGAAAAAAACCCTAAATTAACATAACTTCTATCGTCAGATGATATTCCTAATGAACATATCATACTGACTACGAAATTACAATATTTTACAAGGAAAATTTTCATCTAATTTTAATTTTTGGGGCACTGCCCTCGAACCCCCGCCAGCAGGGGGCATAAAATTCATCGGCGCTCCCCCTGGACCCCCTAATGGATATTAAATGGGCAACTTTGTCACACAATTAGGAACAGGGATCCAACCCAACTGAAACAAAAAAACTTTGAACAATCAGGATGATAATCAGGATCCAAACCCAACAATATCCCACTTGGGGACTGATTATAGCAACTCCATCGTTGCTTCACTTGTTGGAGAATTCTTCCACTTTGGACCTAGTTGTTTCCCATCCTCATCATCATATTTAACCAATTAAAACTGAGCAAAATCTCAATTTCTCCCTGGTTACAACTTTTGTTAACATATATGTAGGATTCTGGCTAGTGTGTATATTTTCCAGTTTCAATTATCCATCTTCCAACACTAGTTGTATGAAATGGTACTTGAGTTGTATATGTTAGTGTTGGAATGAAATGTTGAGTTCTTTGCAAAATGAATGGCACTCTAGTTATCACTTTATAACCTACCCATCTCCTGATTCTTTCCCAACTCATCCATAAACCTTTGTAACCAAATCATTTCTTTACTAGCCTCTGTAGTAGCAACATACTCTTATTTTGTTGTTGAAAGTGAAACAATTTTTTGCAACTTTGAAACCCAACTGAAAGTTGTTTCACCTACATAAAACATATACCCTGTGGTGCTCCTCTTATTTTCTCTATCACCTACCATATTTGCATCAACATATCCCTGTAGAAAAATGTTTGAACCACCAAACCATAATGCTTGATTAGTTGTACCTCTCAAATACCTAAGAATCCACTTCACTGCCATCCAATTATCTTTTCTTGGATTGTCTATATACCTGCTTACAAATCCCATTGCATGTGTAATATCAGACCTTATGTAGAACATTTCATACATTCAGCTTCCAACTGTTGATGCATATGGAACTTTACAAATATAATCCTTATCTTCCTAGGTCTTGGGACACATCTCCTTACTTAGTTTAAAATGGCTAGCCAAAGTTGTACTAACTAGTTTTTCATTTTGTATATTAAATATTTCCAACACCTTTTCTATGTACTCAATTTGAGACAATCTTAGTTTGCAATTTTCATTGTCTCTAGTTATTCTCATACCAAGGATTTGTTTTGCAACACTCAAATCCTTCATTGCAAAAGAATTTTCTATTTTTCTTTTGAGTACATTTATTTACTCCATGTTAGACCCTACAAAAAGCATGTCATCTACATACAATAGAAATATAATATAGCTAACATCATTTTTCTTTTTAATATAAACACAATGGTTTGAGTGACATCTAGTATAACCTTGTTCAAACATAAACCTGTCAAAATTTAGATACCACTACCTTGGAGAAATTTTTAAGCCATACAAGATCTTCAATTTTCACATTAATTTCTCCTTTCCTTTGACCTCATACTGTTGTGGCCTCTACATATATATTTCTTCCTTAAAATCCCCATGAAGTAAGCTTGTCTTTACATTTAACTGCTCAAGATGAAAACCTTTCGTTGTCACTAGACTTAAAATAGTTCTCATTGAAGTAATTTTAACAACAGGAGAAAAAAATTCATCAAAGTCTATACCTTTATTCTATGAAAACCCCTTCACCACAATTCTAGCCTTATACCTCTGTTTTCCTCCATATTCTTCCCTCAACCTATAAACCCATTTATTCTGCAATGTCTTTTTACCTGCAAGAAACTTGACTAAATCCCATGTATGGTTATACATCAAGGAGTCCATCTCTTCTTCCATGGATTACTCCCACTTCTCCTTGGTTTCTATCTGCATTTCTTCTTCATATCTTTCGGGTTCACGAAAATCAATGAACAATACATAACATAACAAAGGAGAGTATCATTTAGGGGGTCTGTTGAAGAATATAGGGCAAAGTAGTGTAAAGTGATTCTTCATTACTTGATAACAATTTGTGATGCACTTTTACAATTTATATTCTTCTTCTTATTAGTGTGTTTGTTTCATCAAACTGCTACCAAAATAAATAACAAGAACACAAAGTTTGGCTCTCTGCCAGGGACAAACCCTCTCCACTCTTGAGAGGAAAACCCTTTGTAAGATTTCTCTTATTGAAGCTTCTTATTTGAACAAATGCCAAACCCTAAACACTTGACTAGAATATCCTCCAAGTACAAGTCAAATCCTTCCTCTTTTTGCACTGTCACTTCCGACACTTGGCTTCTTAGCACTTCTTCCTTCTTCAGTTGCTTGTCTAGGTTAGGAAACCCTAGGACATTAGAGCTTCTTTGCTTCGTTATAAAGAGTACCTTCTTCCCTTAATTTGGATACCTTGTAGACATAGATGCACATTCAAATGCGACCTTTAAGTGTGATGTCCTCAACTGTGGTCAAATATGCAAAAGTTGACTTCTTAAAAACTTCGCACGTGTGGACAGAAAACCCTAGGAATAGTCCTCTTGACCTCACTGTATTTTCTTCTTTCTTCACTAGAGAGTGAGGCCTTGTAGGCCTATTTACCAACCAAAACCATAAATCATATGTCACTGCAACTTTAATGTTGATATGGCTACAATATGTCCCTTATTCCTTCACATGTGTGGCTGTAGCTGCTTCATAAATGGCCTCCTTACCTTCGTTGTTCTGTCTCCTCAACTTCTTGTCCTCGTTATCCTTTTTTTTCCCTTGTCTTCCTCCTTTTAGACCTCCTCTTATATGTGGATTTCAGAGAGAAGTTATGTCTTATCTTTTCGAGTGGACAACCTCTATAAATAGAGGTTTTTCCCTCCAACTAAGCCAAATTATAGCTTGCTTCATAGATCATTTTTATTCACTATTTAGCTGTTTGTAGACTTCGTTGGTGCTAGGAGAGGATTTCAACATGCTTGGAGGTGTTCTCATGACCTTATATGATGACTTACATGATGTAACATGCCTTCAAAGGGTCTTATCATAATTACATTTTGACTTTCACTCTTTATAAGCACTTCAAAATGTGTCTGACTTATTTTCAATGAGCAAGAAACTCATTGACAAATATTACAAAAATAATTTCTCTTTTCTTAAATAAATACAAATATCAAAATTACAATTATGAAGACCTAGCTTAGTTACATTTCCTTCAATAGGCTCTATTATGCTCCTATACCAATAGGTGTCATATTTCATGATTGACACTGATGAGCTCTAATATGTTCACATCTTCTCTTGTTGCAAAGGTTTTCCATATTGTCAAAAAATCAAAAAATTCAAAAATTGTAAAGAGGGCCCCTAAAAGAAAAATCAAAGGGAAAAAAGAATGAAATGGTCAAAAAGTGAAAGAAATGAACCCCAAACAAAAAACCAGGAAAGTGTGCAAGTCCAAAATGCCACTACTAGTTTGTTTTCCGCAAAAATCTGATTGTGTGCAGCTTGTTGATTTATGCCACCATTGATGAATGGCCAAACAGCTTAACCTTGGCTAGTTCAAGTTTGAATTTCATGTGTTAGAGATAGAGAATAAAATCTAACCAAACTGTTCACTCTTGGCAGATAAGTAGATAGGTAGAGAAGCAAAGGAGCTCAACAGTTGAATCTGAGCCCTTGAATGTTATAAGTGCAGACTTAGGTAGGCTTATTATGAAAAGAAAAAGAAGGTGATGTGGGTTTCCTAGGCCAAGTGCACTCAAAGAAAGAAGAAAAAATGATAGGTCAAGTAGGCAGGGTAGGTATAATGGTGTTGCAGAATGATACTTGTGACAGATTTTGTCTCCACATGTGTTAACCTTTACTTTAATCACAAGTGCCATGGTGGATATTACATTTGATGCAACTCAAAGCGTAGGAAGGTTTCATGACTAACTCCACTTCGTATTTCTTCCCTTGACATTCACTAATTTTCTCCCAAAGTATTAAGATTTGTTCTTAATATCACTCACAAACCACTCATTCCATTTCATAAAGATTGCCTAAGTAAAACTCTATTTTACTTAGGAAAATGGCCACCTTTCTCATGTAAACCCCCTTTTCCTCTTTCAAAGCCCAAGTTTAATTACAAAATCCAAATTGTTTTTAACTTAGCGCTTACTTCTTGATTCATCTTGTCATATTAATTTTTAAATTTTATTATATAACTCCCTTATAAGCATTTTTTCCTCCTCCGTATTATGTACAAAACCCCAATATTACATATCCCCTCCCCGATCGAAATGCGACCATATCACTGTATAAAGGCGATTAATAGATTTATTTGAAGTTTATTAATAACCCAAACTCCATCGTGCAATAACGTGATTAATTAACCATTTGGTTAATTAACAAACACCACGGACCAATGAAATTACCCCCGATACATTCAATACATGGTTTAAATATATCGGGCCTGCAGTGTTAAATTCCCACCATATTCCACTAGTGTCCACCGTCTGATTTGGGCCCGACCATCCAACAACCGACGATCATATCGCGCCACCCTTCATCTCCGTTGTTTAACTCGCGGGGAACCGGTGATTTTCCCACCGTACCAAGGACACGTGGCACTCACTTAACCTGCTCGCTCCCTCCCCGCTCCATACCGCTCGACCCCAAAAGTGGTGTGGGGGAAACTGCTTACCACCCTCTGCTAGTGATAGGACTTCCTATCACTCTAACATCACCCATGCAATAAATGCCAAAATAAAGCCCCGCCAAACCAAAATTTTGTTAAAACCACGAGAAAATGTCATTTTCGCCATTTTTCCTTGCAAACAGTGTTCCATGCAAAACACGTCTGGTTGATTGCACAAGCGTTCAATCTACCACCCGACCAGAGAAATCATAGCAGCGTGCTCTACCGTCAGTGATTTCAACCTACAATTGCACAATTTGTCTCCTTAAGCCAGGTATCTTTCAAACTACCTCAACAATCAGGAGTTGGTACATCCTCTTCTGGAACTTCTCAACAACCTGTACAAGGAACCAGTATATCAGTCACGAGAACCTCCAAGGGAAAAGAAGTGGCAAATACAGAGTAGCCTGTAGTGGCAGATCGGCAAGGGAAGATTCCTCCATCCAAACTAAAGCAGTAGAAATTCCTGCATTACAGACTCCTCTAAATGAGGAAAAAAGCAAGAAAAGAGACAGAGAAGACCCCACACCTATCAATGGACCTACAAAATAGTCGGGTGCAAAGAGGCAAAGATTGAATCATCTATCAGAAGATGAAATTATTGAAGAAACCATTGACAATCTAAGAGGTGAAAGGGCAGTCAGCCAGCAGACTTCTCCAGTGATAGAAACATCAACTAATTCACATAGGTAGGAGTTAGAAAGGCAGCACAGCGTGGAAGTTTCATCCACTAGGCCACAAAGCAAACAGGCCTCGGATATCAAAAGGACATTCACAGAGATAAAGGCTAGGAATGACCCACTAAGGCTTCAAATTTACAACCAATATCTTAAGATGGCCCCCACAAACCAGCGAAGACTAATGTCAGCCTATAAGGAGGGCAAAATGGTCATGAGTTACTTTAAGCCCAAGGTGCAACAACCACAGTCAGCAGATGATTACATCAAGACAAATTTGGAGGTCCTAGCCAAGGACATTCATCCTATGGACCAGATTGAGCTTCATAAATAGACTGGAGAGATGGTCTACTCCACACTAGCTGATAAAACGATGTTGGCTCATAAACTACAAAACTCCTTGGACAATACCTCTGCTCAACTACATTTGGAGAAAGCTTCTTCGCTGGCTAAAGACAACAGGATAAAATCTTTGAAGGAGATTATCATTGAATTGGGACATGATCCCAAAGATGCTAAAGGCATAAAGGCACTGATGAAGAAGAAAGAAGAGGACATTGTTGCCCTAAGAAAACAGCTAAAACTGCCTCCTTCCATGCATCCATAGACTGCAGAAGTTGTACAACAAAAATCAGTAGAAGACATGATGGACCTGCTCATGAAACTCAACGAAAGATTAACCGATATAGAGCAAGCACTGGAAAAGGCACTAAAGGAAAAGCAGGGAGAATCCACCTCCCAGCCCCCTGAAATCATTCCTACAGTCTCAGCTGTAGCCCCCTCCACACTTGGAACAGCATTGGCTCCCAATGTTCCAGCATCTACAAGTACATCAGCAATAGCACCAAGCAGCAGTACTAATATGACCACAGAGCAACTGATAAAAGAGATGGAAGAATTGAAACTCCAAGTGCTAGAATCGAAACATGCAAAGGAACAATTGGCAAAGGTGGAAAAAAGTTATGACAAATCCAAAATGAATGTGGCAAAGAAAATAAGGGAGGTTAAAACATTAGAAAACAAAATGAGAGCATTAGAAAAGGATCTTACTATAGATAAACCTCTGGTAAAAATCAAAGGAATTCTATGGGTCAACATCAATTAATCCCTTGCTAATGTTTGGCAATCAATCCAAGCTACTTATGAGCAGATTGACTTAGTGAGAGCAGCCCAAGTGGAAATTCAAAAGACAAGAGCTTTATTGGGACAGATTCCTGAACAAGCCAATCAACTAATACATTTTTTTAACACCAAGACCAGCGAACAACTAGAAGCATTGGAAATCACAGACATGACAGGTACCATTCTAGAAATCAAGAGAGTTCTAACCAAGAGAAGTCTGATGCAAAATTTAGAAAGGAGATGCCAGGACATGTAGGTAGAGATTAATTCTTTTGCAAAAAAATTTGCAGTTTTGCAGGATAAGGGTCTACCCAGTCCTTTAACAAGTAATGACCGGCTAATGAAACATGTAGATTATGCACACAAATTGAATAAATATACTGCTAATCAAATTACCTCATCAACAAGTACTTTAGGAGTGAAAGCACTTCCATCTGGCAAAGTCCTCTATGACAACTTGGAAAGTTTATTCTACATTGAGCATGAGGTAAAGCATCTATTCGCCATTCAGCCTAATTTCTACAGGTACACAGAGACTGATGAAACTTTAAGGAAGATGCAGAGACATAAATTACCAGAACATAAATGGTGGGAGGATATGCTAGAAATTTTATAAGCTTATCTTTGGTATCTTTGGTATCTTTGGTAGAATCAAAATTTTGGGCCATTTACCATGATGTGGTAAACAGAGATGAATGAGCGTCCTACAGGTTGAAAGCATATCAGATCAAAGTAGAAGAACATCCGACAAAGCCATAATAGCCAGCACAGAGTATCAGTGGGAGACAACTGTAAACCGACTCACAGGGCCTACCTCCGGCACAAATGACAAAGACGGAGCAGCCAGCACAGTACTTTTCCCTGTTATCAAGACTATTTGTCTCTATCTTTTGTAAAAACAATGGGTCATCCCTAGATATTATCTCCGTGAGATATTTTGTAAGATATTTTGTATAAATACCTCCCCAATCGAAGTATTTGGGGTTGGTGAGGAATTCTTAGACTTTGCTGTAAACATTGAGTTTTTGAATACACAGCTATTGGAATCAATTGTTATTGGGCTCACTGGATGAAGAATTGAAGCAGAAGACTTGCCACAGGATTCTTAAATCGAGCGTCAGAACAATAAGTCTCATATATCTATGTTTTAAAGTTTTTCTGGATTCTTATATCACTCGTGTTTCAAAATCTGAATGATAAAGATAAAGATTAATTCAGGATTTGCTTGAATGCACTCTGCTTTCATCCGTTATCATTCTCTGTTTTTTCTTCAGAATTAGAATAAACAGTGTAACTCTTAATTGCTCATGTTTCCTAATTCTTTCATGTTGATTATTTGTTAAAGAATTCTTAAATGCTCTTTAGTAGTAATCATCAATTTTCCCTCTTTAAATAGGTTGAAAGATTCTTAACTGCCTTTCACCCAATTTGAACTCATTCCATCTATTTCAGCTCTTTACTTGTTCCCTGCTTGACTACCTTGCCTTGTGGAACCATCCTCTGTCAAAAAACTAAATCCAGAAAACCATTCTCGTTGACTCTATTAACCCAATGGATTGAACCTCAGTCTTTCACCTTTGCTCTATTGAAACTCACCATCCAAAAATCAAACAAAACCCCTGAACCTCATAACTAGCCTAGCTAATACCTTTCAAAACAAAGTTAAATCATAAAGAGAGAGCCCTCTCTAGATACAAATTGGCTAGATTATGTATCTAAAAGATTGGTTAGTGGTTACCTCGACCTCCTTTCCTTTTCTTACAACTTTAGGGAAAACCTGAGTGATAACATCATTGGCAACTCCGTTGGAGAAGCTGAATAATTTGTTTGTTACTATTGTCTACTTCATAAGCTACAAACAGAGCCTAAAGTTAGCCAGGTAGCCTTTGAAAAAAAAATTATTTGCAATGGAAGAAGTAAATGAATGCTACTTCAGTCTATCTCTGGTCTAGCTTATAGATTGGGCAGTTGGTTTCGAATATTTGATCAGTTCCTCTTTCATAAATCTTTAAGAAAATTCACAATTCCCATATCCAAAGTCTCTCAAAGAAACTGTTAAAGTTGTAGTGTCAAACCTATTTACAAAAAACCAATAACACACCTAGAAGCCTGGCTTCAGAAAGGATTCATTACACCAGATCAAATCCTGATCCAAATCCACCAACTATGTTTGAAAATCCCAATCTAATTCCTAGGATTATTAGAAGACAAGAGAGCCAAGAAAATTTTGTTGTTTTCCGGCCTCTATTTAGATCAAAATCCTGTCCTGTGAGGTCATTTCCCCTCGAGGACGAATCTTGTACACAGTATTTTGAAATCTCTTCGCTTGAGACTTTTTCCGAATCCGGGTTAACCCACACAGTTCAAGATCCAATATTCATTGAAAATTTACAGCTTGAAGTTGTTGCTTCACATCTTGATAAACATTTGCAGAACTCCATCCAACCTGAGCTTACCTCTGCAAGAACACAAAATCTTGCTGTGATTACTACCCCTTCTCCAAGTTCACCATCAACACCTCAGACTTCCCAACCTCAAGCTACCCCTTCCACTCATCCATCTGCTATCCGTATTCCCATTGTCATCCCTACTACACCAGTTGTCACATATATTCCTGCTATCATGGCAAACAGATATGCTCCTTTAAACGTACCTGCCAATCCAGGGCCTATGCCCCAAGACTATCAAAGTAAAATCACGCCTTTTGATGGTACAGACACTTACACCCCTTAGCAACATACTAAAAAAATGACAGATTACTTTGAAATATATGAAGTTGATGTTGATGATGTTAGAATGAGAGTATTTTTTCAAATTTTGACTGGAGATGTTAGAACATGGTTTAGAGCCATCCCTGCAAATAGTATCAATGACTCACAAGCTCTTTATCAGACCTTCTTGAACAGATGGGAAAAGAAAAAAGATTCTCTCCACATTTTATCAGAATATGAAGGCTTGAAAAGAGGTACCCAAGAAACTGTCCAAGATTACTGCACCAAATTCAATAATGTTTACAATGCTATTCCTCAAAACCTCAGAGCTCCTCCAGACTTAGCCTTGATCAAATTCCCTGATGCATTTGATTCTGATATGGCATACCAACTTAGGGAAAGAGCTCCTCTAGACCTAGAAGAGATGCAGAGTATAGCTGTCAGTGTTGAGGCCAACCTGATTTCTAAACGCGCTAGAGCCAGAGCTGAAAGGAGGATACCTTTCAAAAAGGAACCTTCTACCCTTGAACAGAAAATAGATGCTATTATTAAAGGAATGGATAGACTTGGTCATAGAGTAGAAACAAATGAGAGAAAATCCCCTTGGGATGGTCAACCAAGCAATACTGGGAGAAATCCAAATTTCAAAAAAAATCAAAACCCTAATATTGGAAAAGTTGGGCCTGACCAAAACATTAGGCCCCAATTCCAGGAAAATTATGCTGAAGCCTCAACTTCTAATGAAACACCAGAAGACACTCAAATTAACTTAATGGGCCTCAACAATGAACAACAAGTTTTCTTGACCCAAGAGGACCAAGAAGCTCACACTCTTGAACAATTCCAAACTCAGTCAGGTGAATCATTTGATTTTAGAGAAGGATATGACATAGCCATTTATGAAGTCCATAAACAATACAATCTAAGGAGCAGAAGAATAGATATCCCTGAAACCAATAAACAAAATGATGTCAAGCAACTCAAGAAAACTAAGACAAAAAATCCTCCTGTACAAATCCTTCCTAGAACAGGTTCTAACCCAGACAACCCAATATTTGAAGATGTATCAAATAATCAACAACCTAACAAACAACCTTCCACTTCTATTCCTCCCAAAGGAAATGAGGAAGAACCTCCAGAAATTGATTTGGAAGCAACTTCGGCCCAAAACCCCACTCCTAAAAAAGAGAAAAACATAGAAAAGACAATCCCACTGTCCAAAATACAAAAACTCAAACTGAAAAACCTTTCAATCTAGAGACCGAAATAGGAAAATTAAAGAGAGCCATTCCATTGTCAGAATTGGCTAAACATGATATCTACAGAGGTCAAATTAGTAGATCACTCCAAATTTCTGTGAACAAAGATTCAGTAAATGTTTTCAATGACCATCCTGAATTAATTTTTAGACTCGAGGTGAACGGAAAATCAGTAGATGGGGGTGTTCCTCCTTTCTATGTAAGTTTAAACATACATAATAAAATACTTCATAATGCCATGTTTGATTCAGGTGCTTCTCATAAATTAATGCCTAAATTTGTTATGGAGAAGTTGGACCTAGATATTACCAGACCATACAAAGACTTATTCTTTTTTATTCAAGCCAGGTCAGATGTCTAGAATTGATCAAGGATTTATGTGTATCACTAGTTCAATACCCTGCCAAAACCATTTTAATGGACATAGTAGTAGCTGATATTCCACCAAAATATGGCATGTTATTGTCTAGGTCTTAGGGTGCAAAGCTTCAAGGATCATTACAGCTGGACATGTCCTATGCTACTATTTCAGTGTTTGGTCAACCTAAGAAATTGTACAGAGAAACTTTAATGAAATATGTGGTAAGTAGCCAGGAGAAACCCCAAAATTTCCCTATCTACTCCATGCACTCTGACATGAATTCTTTTATTCTCTACAATGCTTAAATTGATCCCCCAACTGAGATAAAAGTTTTGGCAATTGAACAAGAAGAAATTTCAAACGAGAGGCCCAGTGTTCAAATTCAAGAATTTTCTTAGAACAATGATATACCAGACACTCAAGAGAAACCAGATGAAACTAAAGAACCATATCTTCCTATCAAACAGATTGCTGAGACCCCTGATACTAACTATGAACATGATATCCTTTGGTACTAAGAATTTGATGGTTCAGTTAACAAATTAGGGGTAGGAGCAAGAATTTGGGTGCACAATCTCGAAAATGATCATGCTGAAGGTCATGCTTACAGGTTAAACTTTAAATGCACCAATAATATGGTTGAATATGAAGCCCTGTTGCTACGACTCAAATTGATCAAAAGTTTAGGGGCAATCAGGGTATCAGTTTTGGGAGACTCTGATTTATTCATTCAACAGATAAAATGGAACTTCCTCACAAATGATCCCAGGTTAAGATCTTACAGAGGAACAACAATTGAGATCCTCAATACATTTATTGAAACATGGCTCGCCAAAATTCCAAGAAAACATAATTTGCATGATCACAGCTTAGCAACCTTTGCCAGCACTTGTAAATTACCTTTTGAACCCAATCATCAGTTCACAGTTGAGATTAGACACAGGCCATCCATACCTGACAATGTACAAAACTGGCAAGTGTTTAACAATGATACTCAGATTAACAATTTCTTGACCCTAGAGGAAGAGTTTTCTAGCACTAATATAGACATGGACACTGTCAAAGAGTTTAATCAAACAGATAAGATAGAAACAGACATTTCATCAGAAAGTGCAACTCAAATGCTTCACCCAACAAAGTTTACCAATAAAGAGATTCAAGATCTCAAAGAAATAAACATTCATGAGATTATCCAAGAAGAATCAGAAGTTATTGATCTAAAAGACAATCATTTGCCCCAAAGATTAACTCTTTTAGAATATTTCTTCCATTTTAATGATATCCCAAAGAAACCCAAAATGCAACCTCTAAAAGCAGACATTGAAGACTGTAACATAGAAACTCAAGAAAATCCGAAAATGATAAAATTTTCCAAAACTTTGCCCCCAGATCAAAAACTTAAATATGTTGAACTGATCAAATAATTCCAGGATGTTTTTGCCTGGAGCTATGAAGATATGAAATCTTATGACATCTCTGTAATTCAACATACAATACCCCTCAAGGAAAATCAAAAACCATTCAAACAAAAGCTCAAAAGAATTAACCTTGTACTACTCCGCTTAATTGAAAAAGAAATCAAACGGATGTATGAAGCAGAAATAATTGCTCCAATCAGGTTTTTAGAGTGGGTGTCTAATTTAGTACCTACTAGGAAGAAAACAGGAGAAATCAGATTGTGTGTTGATTTAAGGTGTGTTAATAAAGTTTCTTTAAAAGATAATTACTCGTTACCTAAGATGGACCACATTTTACAAAGGGTAATAGGTGCCTCCAGAATTTCACTTTTTGATGGATTCTCAGGCTTTAACCAGATTCTGGTCCATCTTAATGACCAGGAAAAAACTGCTTTTACAACACCATGGGGAACTTCCAAATATGTTAAAATGCCATTTGGACTTAAGAATGCAGGGGAAACCTTTCAACGAGAAATGGACATAGCTTTTGCAAAAGAGATTCATGATTTTCTAGTTATATATATGGATGACCTTACTGTGTTTTCTAAATCAGATCAGCAACAATTATATCATTTGAGACAAGTGTTTTTAAATTGCAAAAAGTATGGTATTTCAATAAATCCTAAGAAGACATTGTTTGGTCTAGAGGAAGGAAAATTGTTAGGTCATATCATCTCCGAAGATGGCATCAGAATTGATCCTGATAGAATAGAAGCCATTTTACAAATACCCCACCCCATAAATGTCAAATAGCTTCAAGCTTTCCTAGGAAAGATCAACTTTTTAGGAAGATTCATACTTAATTTGGTCGGATTAATCATATTGCTGAACAATATGTTAAAAAAAGATTCCAGGGTTAAATGGAAATTAGAAGCCAAACGAGAATTTAAAGAAATTAAAATGGCTTTGACCAAAACACCAGTCCTTACAAGTCCAAAATTTGATAGAGATTTCATGATATTTTCATTTGCATCAGAACACACCATTGCGGCTGTTTTATTACAAAAAAATGATCAAATATGTGAAAAACCCATAGCCTTTTTAGTAAAGAACTTAGAGATGCACCACTAAAATACCAAATCATGGAAAAGCAGGCTTATCCACTTGTGAAAGCTATTAAAGACTTCAGAGTCTATATATTGTACTCCCATGTAATAGCTTATGTACTAAGTGTTGTGGTCAAAGACATCCTGACTCAGGATAGAATCGAAGGCAAACGAGGTAAATGGATAGCTAATGCTTTGGAGTATGATATTGAAATAAAACCTACAAAGCTTATAAAAGGACATGGATTGGCTAAACTCATGACTGAAACCAACTTTCAAGCCATGGACATTAATGAACTGGATAACGAACAGGAGATGGCAACTCCACAAATAAGCCAGGCCTTCTTAGAATCACCTTGGTATGTTGATATAACCCATGTCTTATTAAACATGCAAGCTCCTCCAAGGTTATCCAGAACAAAGAAAAAGTTTTTAAAGATGAAAGCTTCAAAAAATTTTATCTTAGATAATGCTCTTTTTTGGAAAAATCATGAAGGTATTCTATTAAATTGTTTAATAAAAGATAAAGCTGACAAAGTTCTCAAAGAATTTCATGCAGGGGACTATGGTGGACATATTTACTGGAAATAAATTGCAGATAAAATCCTATGGGTTGGATTTTATTGGCCAACTTTGTTCTTTGATGTAAAGAAATTTTTCAGCGCTTGCCATAAATGTCAATTTTTTTAAGGCAAGAGGAAACTTTTACCTCTACCCCTTAAACCAATTTCCACTGAAAGGCCCTTCCAGCAATGGGGTTTGGAATTCATTAGGAAAATCCATCCTCCTTCTTCTGGCCAACACAAATGGATCCTTACTACCACAAATTATTTCACCAAGTGGATAGAAGTTATCCCTTCCAGACAGGCCAAGGATACAGTGATTATAAGATTCTTAGAAACCAACAAACTGTCTCGATTTGGCTGTCCTGAAAAGATCATAACTGATAATGCTGCTGATTTCAAATCCAAGAAAATGATAAGCTTTTGTCACAAATATCATATCACCTTAGGTCATTCCACAGCCTATTACCCTCAAGGTAATGGTCTAGCTGAGTCTTCCAATAAAAGCCTCATTAATATTATTAAGAAATTGTTGGAAAAGAACAAGAAAAAATGGCACAAGAAACTTACAAATGCACTATGGGCAGACAGACTAACTACAAAGAGATCCATTGGAACTAGCTCTTATGAGTTAGTTTATGGCATGGAGGCTGTATTTACTTCTTCTTTAGGAGTCACTATAATGAAGTTACTGCAAGAAGCTCAGGTGGAACCCAATGACATTCAAAGAAGAATAAATCAGACCATCCATTTGCAGCAGACCAGAGAAGAAGTATACCAAAGATCCCAAGTGTTACAAGAAAAACTCAAGAAAATATTTGATAAGAGGTCCACGGCAGAAGATTTCTACCTTGGAGACAAAGTTTTAAAATGGGATTCCAAGAGAGAAGACAAAGGAAAACATGGGAAGTTTGACTTCCTATGGAAGGGACCTTTTATTATCCAAGCCTTGCAAGGGAACAATACTTACTTTTTGAAGAACCTAGATGGTACAGAAACAGAAGAAGGGCCAGTTAATGGTGGAATATTGAAACACTACTTTGATCCAATTGTTTGATGCATTCTTGCTCTGACATGTATATACTATATCCTTGGTAATGTTGAGGTTGAAGCCCGAAGAGAAGGCCCTAAGCTTCACAAGTGTAACTATTGGAAATAATACTGAGAGGGGGGGTGATTCAGTATTATCAAGTCAAATATTCCTTTTCAAAAGAAATGATATGCACTACTTCAGTTAGTTAAACCCACGTATTTACGCAACTATGCAGAAGGAAAACTGCGTATACAAAGCAAGCTTTTAATTTACTTTATATTTCTGATGATGATTGTTAATCTATGTTGCAGAAACAAATAACCAGTAACCAAAGACAGTAAAATAGAACAGAAGGAAAATCATGCACAAGAACACAAGATATAAGGTGGAAACCCAATGTGGGTGAAAACCACCTACTGCAATTCGTCTCTATCTTCTTTTAAATTAGAAACTTCTTTTACAATGTACTGGTGCAGTCATTTACCAGTACGCAGGCTACAACCCTCTCTCGTTCTCCAGCACCTAGAAGGGAGCTACAACCCCTTTTAGCTCTTGCACTAGCCAAGATACTAGTACGTAGGTGTTGGCCTATAGAAGGCTACGACCTTCTCTTTCTTTCAGGGACCATGTTTCATAAATTTTTAGACTGGATCCATGAACATCAATCAATCATCAAGAATTTCTCCATCAACAAATCTCCTTTCCACTAATTAGATCTGAATCAAGTAGATACTTCTCTGACAGCTGTATCCAAAACAGAGTACCAGAAACCACACACCAAACACTGAACCCAGAACACAGCAGCAATAAACAAAAGCAGCTAGATCACAACTTAAAGTATATACGTTATTTCAATAACCTGCAACAAGCATGCATACGCTTCTGTGTTTGGAACAACCTGCGTATACGCGGTTTCAATTCACTAAATCAGCGTGTATACGCGCATTCACTTCACTGAACCTGCGTACATATCTATAAAGGATAATTCGCTATTTCAGATATTCAAAAACACTAATTAACCCAGATTATCAGTGATATAGATCAAGAAAGCGCCACATATAATAGACCAAAATCATATAGAGATACTATCATTCAAGCTTAAAGATTATGACCCATCAATATAACTTATCCTTCTTCCTTTGCTAAGGTTCCTCCTTTATTCAGATCCAGATCTGCACCATAACTCAATTACCAACATTCAGATCTACCACTTTTCAGATATTCAATAGTTCAGTTCATCCTTTGCCACAAGATCTCCTTCCTCTTTTATAGTCTTAGGCCTTCCTCAATACCACGGTCCAAAACTATAACATTTCAATACGATGAACCCAAAACTAGGGATCAGCACATCTGACGAGGCGCCATGGTCCAAAACCATAGGTTCAAATCCCAAGGACTAACTACCATGGACCAAGAGTAAGTTCCCCAACATATACGCGCTTTTGTAACGTATAACCCGCGTATATACGCGTCTTCGTCTAGATTAACCTGCGTATATGTCTTTTTCTTCTTTTTGAGTGCCTGAACTGAGATATGCCACTAGATGAGTTGTCATCAAGGACAACACCAGAGCCATAGCATCAAACCTATGCCATAATGCCAACAATCTCCCCCTTTGGACTTGATGGCAACACCAAGATCCTCTTTCATTCTCCCCCTTTGCCATCAAGGGCAAAGGGTTGTGCTCCCCCTGAGTACATGCTGAAATTTCTGCCCTGCTGTGCTGACCATGCTCCCCCTGACTATAGGCAAGATCTACAAAATATGTTCTTCAAGACAAAACATGACATATACATCATAAAAAACCTTCCTATCACCACAAGACTCATACATACATCCTTCACCTAACTACGTGGGGATCATCCACTCAACCAAGTGGGGATACATCAGAAAATT
Source organism: Pinus taeda (assembly GCA_000404065.3). NCBI lineage: Eukaryota > Viridiplantae > Streptophyta > Pinopsida > Pinales > Pinaceae > Pinus > Pinus taeda. The sequence continues at coordinate 80,965 of APFE031554391.1, forward strand.
ACATATGAAAACCAAGTACATTACATCTTCATCCCAGGTATAGTGGGGAAACCAAAATAGGTCGTTACATGACCTTGACACCATAAAAAAAATACATGACATAGAGACGAAATATGTAGAGTAAGACTTATGAAAGTCACCAAGCAGCAGCATCTGTCAATCACCATTCAGCTCAGCAACCATGATTTTCTTCTGTTATCCCTCTGCACTTGTTCCACCAACAACATCCGTGAACAAGAACCACAAGCTTCTAAGACAAAGCCAACAATACATTATTAGAAGTTTATCAGCTCCCCTTGAACCAATGCCAGATGGTCTCTTTTAGACCCATATCAGATAGCTTCCAACCAGAGCCTGTCCCTTCTGATATCCATCAAACCTCCATATACGCGACTTTCACTGCACCAACCGGCGTATGTACACGGATCCTCCTCAGGAAACTCGCGTACACTCCTTTTTCTCTGAAACAGACAAGTTTAACAGCAAGATGATTCATCAACGAATCCCAGCTTATGTCTGAGATATTCAAAAGTTTCCCTGGGCAATGGTTTTGTGAGAATATCAACAACTTGTTCCTTAGAAGGAACATACTCCAATTTGACCTTTTGTTCCACCACTTGTTCCCGGAGAAAGTGATACTTGATCGATATGTGCTTGGTCTTTGAATGCATGACTGGGTTCTTTGAAATGTTGATTGCACTTGTATTATCACATAAGATGGAGATAGGCAGTGTACAAGTGATCTGAAAATCCTGCAAGGTTTGCATCATCCAAAGGAGTTGAGTGCAGCAAGATGCAGCGGCCACATATTCCGCTTCAGCTGTAGATAAAGCAATCGAACTCTGTTTCTTGCTGAACCAAGATACTAATATGGAACCCATAAAGAATGCACCACCACTTGTGCTCTTTCTGTCATCCACGCTTCTAGCCCAATCTACATCTCTATAAGCATGGAGAGTGAGATCTGTATATCTAGGATACCATAAGCCATAGTTTTGAGTTCCTTGAAGATACTTGAAAATTCTCTTAACTGCCTGAAGATGAGTTTCCTTAGGATTTGCCTGAAATCTTCCAACTATTCACACAGCATGCATGATGTCTGGTCGGGTACTTGTCAAATAAAGTAGACTTCCAATGATGGATCTATAGGTTGGTTGATGCACTGCTGCTGATTCATCATTTGCACTCAGACTGCATCCTGTAACCATCAGGGTACATACTGGTTTTGAATCTTCCATGCCATACTTCTTTACAATCTGCTTGAGGTACTTGGTTTGAGACAAGAAGATACCACCTTCATTTTTTTGGATTTGCAATCCAAGAAAGTATGTCAGTTCTCTAAGCAAAGACATTTCGAATTATTTCTACATCACCAAAGAAAAGCAATGACTCATAGCTTCTTCATTGCTGCCAAAGATAATGTCATCTACATACACAACAAGTATTAGCAATTTGTCATTTTCAATTTTTATATAAAGATTGTTATCCGCTGATCCTTTTGAAAAGCCTTGTTGATGAAGATATTTGTCCAAACGATAGTACCAAGCCCTTAGAGCTTGTTTAAGACCATAGAGAGCCTTTTTTAGTCTGCATACAAGATTTGATCATTTCCAAGAATGAAACCATCTGGTTGTTCGATGTATACTTCTTCTTCCAAGTCTCCATTCAGAAAGGCTGATTCACGTCCATTTGAAATACTTTGAAGTTTTGAAAACTTGAGAGAGCAAGGAACATTCGGATGGCCTCAAGTCTTGCAACAGGAGCAAAGGTTTCTTCAAAGTCTATTCCTTATTGTTGCGCATACCCTTTACAAACAAGTCTGGCCTTGTTTCTAATTACTTCTCCATTTTAATTCAATTTATTTTTGAAGACCCATTTTGTTCCGATAACATTCTT
>APFE031554398.1:0-12233 GCA_000404065.3 Pinus taeda
AGAGACGCCCCCACACACTTGCCCATTTACTTTATTCTTAGATGTAGGTATGTATAAAGCAATGACATAGTGGGAATGTTTGGATGATCACCCGATCATTGAGAAAGGGAAAAAATAATTAAGGGTCATGTCTCTATTTGCATTGAGGGAGGTTGTATCGAGGAAGGTGATATGGGAGGATCATAACTCTAGTACAAAGGAGGGAGGTCAGAGCATATATTCCAATTATTTTTTTCGCATAGGGGCAAAAGGAAGTAGCAACCTAGGGAAGGCACATGCACAAAAGCAACAAGGATTTATGACATGGTGAATTTGGGATTCATTAAAGGAAAATTAGCGGTTGATTTGTCATGTGGCCTTTGAGCAAAGCACACTTGAATTAGATCAAGATATGGGGCAATTCAATTCTTTAATATGACCAGTTACAACTTCATTTAGGATTCCCATACATACAACATATCTGACAAGGATTGAAAACGAGCTAGGGAATTCATGCATGGATTTGTGGTAAGATGGCTCGTCTCTTTACATTTGATCTAGACAATGCACATTAAGGTCAAACATTTAGTGCTATAAAGGCAATTCTAAAGATGTTTTGGTGCACATTTTGGTTAAAGCTCAATGGAAGTATAATTTGTAAGAGAAATTGCGGTCAGTCCATAACCATATGGGATCCAAATGTGGGAATCACACTATCAAAAATATATTAAGGATTCCCTTTAGTAATTCTATTTTTTCAATTCAATGGGCACATAATTTTCAACCCACATAGTGTGAGACTCAAATTCATCCTTTGACTACAAGTGATCATACGTGGGATGTGTCTAGCGAATGCAATAGTAACTCAGGGAAAGTTGGTTAGTTAGTTGGTGATTTTGTGCATTTAGAATAGGTATACTTCACCTTCATGGATTATTAAGATAATTGTCAGGTGGTATAGAGAAGATGCTTTGTTCCTTTGGTGCAGGAACCTTACCTTTACATTAGGATACATTATGCCCAAATATCTCAATGCATAAATACAACATTTGAGGGAGGAAATAAATCTCCTCCAAGAAGTTATCTCCACCTTACAAATGAAACACAATCAAATTATTTCCAACATTTGAACCATTATGGATTTAATCATAAACCAAAGGTCCATTATGTGAAGGAATGAATGCAAGCTCAATAGCCTTTGACATCAAATAGAAGGTCCACATATGGAAATAGATATGAGATCACTGGAACATCAACAATTTCTTAGCTATGCTAGCATGTTAAAATGTTGTCTCATTTCGCATATTTTTTTGGTGTATTTACACATGTACTAATCATAGCATAAGAGTAAAATACAATTAGAATTTTGTTTTTGTGGAGCTAGTCAGAGAAGAAAGACTAAAATGGTCTCTTAGAAATGGCCCCTTTTCTTTTTGAAATAATGGATTAGATGTACCAACTATGCCCATAAATTTTATATATATCACTTAAAAAAATGTAATTATAAATTTCATATTATAATTTGTGTCCACGGGAACGCTAAAACTACGGAGTTTGGGTAAATCATTTTAATGTGACTCAATTCAAAAATATTAAAACGATAAAGTAATAAAAATAATGAAAATCGAGTTTGTTATAAATGTATTTTTCTTTCATTGATAATATATACTAGTAATAATACTAGTAATATTATATATATATATATAATATATATATATAATATAATTATAGTATATTTATATAATATATATATATATATATATATATATTTATTATTTATTTATTTGTAAGCATATTTAAGTTTAATTAATAAGCATGATGGAAAACTTAATACTTACAATAAACTTAGAATATAGCAAGATTTTTATTCATAGAAATTAGTCCCCACTTTATCATGGATATTATTAACTTGTAATTAGGATTTGTTACGATACTATGGGCCAATACCATTTCTTATCAATACCAAATGCCAAAAAACCATAACTCATTTCACAATCAAAATATTTTATCTTCATTTAATTTAATAATACGTTTTTAATTAAATCTAAAAGAAAAAAATGTTATAATTAGTTTTCAAATATATCTAAACCTTCTATCCTCACTACTACTCTCTGTCCTCACTACTACCAAAAATACTTTGTGGATATTCCAAGATATTATATAAAGGTTTAAATAAAATTAAAAATGAGAATATTTATTATAGAGGTTTAAATTTATATATAAATACAATAATATATAATTGAGAACCAATATAAATCTATCTTAACTAAGGAATTCTATCAAAAAATATGAGAGGAAATAAAATCTTTTGGAGGTGCAAAACTTTTTTTTAAAGTAGATAATCGTCTAAATAAAATAAACGAATAAAAATTAGAAGTTTACTAAAAAATTCACACTACATCAAAATATGATTTGACAAAATAACCATGAAGTGAAATTCCAATATAATTACAAGTTATAATCTGCCATACAATTTCAATTTTATGATAGAAAATAATGATAGCAATAATTGATTTGTTTTAAAATAATTTAATCAAAATTAAAAAGATTCTTAAAATAATTTTTTTTAATATTTTTAATTTATTTTAAATAATATTTTAAATTTTATGTGATTGGATTTATTATAACATGGCAAGGTTTTTGGACTATGAGAACACAGCTTTCAGGTGCAGGGGATGTCAACAAACAGGCCATCTGCTCAAAGCATGTCCCAGCAAGAGCAAGCCACAACAAAGGAAGACTAGAGGATGGCAGAATTTGGATGAAGTCTTAAAGAGACGAACAGCAAGGAAACAATCCCCTCCGGTATCCGAAGAGGAAGAGACAGAGGCAGAAGAGGAAGACACCACCATAGAGGAAGTTGATCAAGAAAATCAGAAGGAAAATACAGAAGGTAACAAGGACCCACAACCACATACAGATCAGCTAGAGACTCAGCAAGACAAAACAGAGACGACAAGTGTGGATCAAAGCTTGGGGGGTATCAAACGACAACATCAATCAGACACATCAGATTCAGACAAAGAATCAGGGAAGGTGCAAGAAACAACTCAGTTAGTCATCGTTTCGACCGAACCCACTGTGGGTGAGTGGCGTAAGGTTGAAAAGAAAAAAGGGCGTAAATCTTGATGCTTGAGTTTTTCTTGCCCTTTCTGGGGTCTTTTTTCTTTCTCTTCTTATCTCGTTTTCTTGGCTCTCGTTAGTTTTTCTAACGGTGCTTTTGGGTGCATTTGCACTAGTGCCCTTGTGGCAGATCAATGTATGCTTCATTGCTCAAGTGTTGTAACTTTTCATTATTTCTTTAATAAAAAGTTACTAATTCTTTTCTCTGGAAAAAAACATGGTCAAGGTTTGGAATTTATGATAATTCAAAGGAGATACCCAAAAAAACTAGTCTTTTAACGATGTGTCGTTGAGGCTAGGTGTGTTCCTTGAGTGATTTGACATCTTAGATGACCTTGGGTTGTGGTTTCTTATACCATAGACTAGTTTGACGGGCCAAAGCTTAGTCCCACAAGTCACAAACACCCAAAAACAAAACAAAAACAAAACAAAAAACAAAAACAAAAACAAAACAAAAAACAAAAAACAAAAACAAAAAACAAAAAACAAAAACAAAAACAAAAAACAAAAAACAAAAAACAAAAACAAAAACAAAAACAAAAACAAAAACAAAATTTAATTAAATAAAGAAATAATAAAAATTACTTTCATCCTCCAAAAAGTAATTTCTACTTATTAAGTGGTCGAGGCAATTCCCCTAGTGGCCACGTCCTTATTGCCAATATGACCTATCTCTATTGCACTTGTTATTGTCTCATGAGACAAGTTAAAACACAAAAAAAAAAAAAAAAAAAAAAAAAAACAAAAAAAAAAAAAAAAAAAAAACCAAACAAACAAACAAACAACAAAAAAAAAACAAAAAAACAAAACCACAAACAACAACAACAACAACCACAAAAAACAAAATTTTAAATTAAAATAAAAATAATAAAAAGCTATTTCCATCCCCCCAAAAGCAGTAAAGTTATTTTCTACTTATTAAGTCGTGAGGCATTCCCCTAGTGCATCTTATGCACCAATATGACCTATCTCTATCTGCACACCATGACTATTACTTTCATTAGAGGACCTTCTTCGGTTGTCCATTCCTTAGCATTAGACCACACAACTCAAGCATGTTGAATCCCATCAAAAGCTACATCCATTGAATTGTCTAACAAAAGTTGATCCAAACAAATTCTAGAAAATTAAAACCCAAAAATAACTTGATGTTGGTGATTGACTAAAGAAATGTACAACCATGTATTCTATCATGTTCATCCATCGAGTATCTTGGCAATTATCTAATAGTCGAAGACTTTGAAAAACTGATGGTCATGGTCGTTGTGCAATCCTTGCATTAGGGGAATTTTTAGGTCAAAAATGGGTATCAAAACAAAAAAATATACCAATAAAATCAACTTTAAAAGAACCAATAAGAATTAATATCATAACTTCATCCCAAGGGGTAAATACTCTTGGAGTGAAAAGAATAAAACTACTTTTATCAATTGTATTTTTGGTTTATCTCCTTATATTTTCACTCAAATGTCAAGTGTGGGAACCCATTGGTTAAGGAATTAAATTACATATCCAATAAGTACCCACTTTGCATACTTTTGAGTACACCAACACTGAAAAATGAAAATAGATGAAAAAAATGTTTATTTCATGTATTTGCATTTGTTTGAACGTGGGTCTACTAAAACGTATTCATAGTGGGTATTCATTTCACTACAAGGAAAATACCTTCTAGCGGAGGTTATAACAAAGGTTCTTAGTGTTAAAAAATTGACAAAAATTATCAAAAAAAATCTTCTAAAACACATGTTTGGGATAGTGAATATTTTAGCAGAGGTTTTAACAGAACTTCATCACAACTGAAAAAATATTGGTAACTGAAGGTTCTAGCGGATGTCTTTTTTTGTGGTGTGCTTAATGGAACAAGTAGAATCGATGCACTACATATATAAAAGCATCAGACGACATACATAACTAAAAGCACCGAGGCGTTGAATGCAAAGAATATTAGTGCATAATATATACATCACCGGTTCTAAGAGCTAAAAAAGATAGGGGGAGTTTTTTAAGGAACGACATCGGAGCACACACAAAATAATTGTTGTACTAGTGCTTTTTTTTAAACATGCAACACTGATGCGTATTGTTTTTACAAACACCTTAGCGCATTAGTTATACAAAAGGACAAGTGTTGTTAGTTTTCATAATGTACCGGGCTGGAAATAATATTTTGTAAGACTGGGGAGTTAGTTATATGAATAAGCAGCTAGTGCTTCAAGAATACAAGAAAACGAGGCATTAATCTCATAACAGGACCAGTGCTTGAAGAGATAAACACATCGGTGCGCTCTCATTTTCTTAAAAGGAACCAGTGCATTTTTAAAGTTATAGATGCACTGATTTTGAACGAGAATGTTCTCTTTTTTGGAAATAATGACATGTGATAGTGTAGGGAATTTATTATAATTTTTAAGTATAAACATTTATCTTATAAAAATATTCCATATAAACTAAATTTTGATTAGGTACCTTGTATATGATGTTGAATTAATTGTGGTTATATTATCATATTTCACATCTCTTCACTATAATATTTAATCATCCATATATGTAATCAATGGTGTAACATTTCATAGAGACATTGGATAATATAATAGAATAAATTAAAATGTATTTTATTATATATCAATAATAGGCTCTTTGTCATGCAAAATGGGATTGTTATTGGTAACCCCCTGTCTTTCAATTGGGACACTATGTCCATTACATTAGAAAAATGTATGATTTTCATAGATAATTATTGTTGAAGAATATAGGGCATCTGAGTTATAATGAGATTCTTATATTCAATGATAACAATTTGTGAAGTACTTATACTTTTATTATTACCAAAATCTTCTCTTATTATTATCTATGCGTGCTTTTCTTACTTCATCAAACAATTACCAAAATGCAAGAGACAAGAACAAAAGATGTTGGCTCTTCGTTAGGGAAAAAACTCTCTCTCCTAGAGAGGAAAACCTTTTCAAATTTCTTTTATTGAAGCTTCAATTGACAAATTCAAAACCATAGACCCTTGACAAGAATATCCTCCAGGCACAAGTCAAGCCCTCCTTTGATCACTTCCTTAGCTCTTTGTCATCCTTCTTCCTACAACTGATAGCCTTACTGCAACAACCCTAGAATGCATGCCCTAGAAGGACCTTTCTTCTTTTCTTATTGTGCTTGAGATAGAGAATTATTAAACAAGGAGATGACCTTTTTACTACCCTAATCGAGCTTTTTTTCTTCAATGTGATTGCAAATCAAGAACAACAGGCTTGATCTAGAGTTATTTCCTTTTGAAGATGGATACTTCTTATTAAATGAGCCTTCTTATATATGCCTTTAGCTGGAAGGCTTTCTTCTTTCTTTGTTCCTGGGATAGTAGTCCTTCTCAATGGATCTAAGAGATGAGATGGTAATCCTCCTTGTATTTGATGGATATGGAACCCTTGCTTGTAGATCTGATGCTTCAAACTTTATTGATCTTCATGCTTCAATATTCTTATGTGTGCTTGAGATGGCCTTCCTTGATGTGTCACCTTAGCTCTGATTCTAGTTGAAGAATCTAGAGCATATAAGTTATAATGATATTCTTCTATTCAATGATAACAATTTGTGAAGTACTTTTAATTTTCTTATTACCATAATCTTCTCTTATTATTATCAATGTGTTTTTTTCTTACTTCATCAAATAGTTACCAAAATGCAAGAGACAAGAACACAAGAAGTTGGCTCTTTTCCAAGGAAAAGCCTCTCTCTCCTAGAGAGGAAAACCCTTTTCAAATTTCTCTTATTGAAGCTTCAATTGACAAATGCCAAACCATAGAGCCTTGAAAAGAAGATCCTCCAAGCACAAGTCAAGTCATCCTTTGATCACTTCCTTAGCTCTTTGTCCTCCTTCTAGCAACTCATAGCCTTACTATGGCAGCCCTAGATTGTATGCCATATAAGGACCTTTCTTCTTTTCTTACTATGCTTGAGATAGAGAATTTCTTAAACAAGGATATGACCTTGTTACTACCCTAATCGATCTCTCTTTTCTTCAATGTGATTGCAGATCAAGAACAACAGTAGTGTGTCTTCCTTTTTCTTCGCATGTGTGGAGGATATATTTAAGAATATTAGCCTTGAATTCCCTCCTAAATTCTCTTGGTATCTCCTACCTTTGCTTGAGTGAGAGGCCTAATTGGCATCCTTTTTCCAGCCTAACCAAGCCTCTTTTTATGACTGCACTAGGAGGTCAGTTATGACAACAGGTTAAGCCTCCTTCTCTTCACATGTGTGATTGTAACTAGGCCAGAAATATGCCTTGTGAACTCAGTCTTCTATCCCCCCTTCTTCACTACAAGAGAGACACCTACTTCGTCCTTTTTCGTACCCTTTTTCTATTCCTTCTTCCTCCCTAATTTTAGAGCTGAATTTCTTTCCTTTTGGTGAGGATGAGTGACCCTATATATAGTGGTATGTCCCTCTTTTTGAGCTGACTTTATAAAAAAAGGTCAACTTTACTTTGGAGATGTGAATTAGTCCATTTTATGAGGTCGACATGTGTAGGAGGCTTGTGTTATGAAACCAGCTGACAAAATGATAGAAAAGACAGATCATCGACTTGTAAATAAGCCTCTTTGAGGGGGAAACCTCCTTTCCATTACACAAATGAACAATTCTTGGATGATACAAATGACAATACCTCCTTTCTATATATAGGAGTCTAAGGGGTCATAATATAATCAGAATCGACATAATAATAATCATGTAAGGGCACAACAATAACAATAGTGGGCTTCTATGTGGCACAATAATAACAATATGGTGACTACATGGGCACAACAATATAATAAGGGGGTTGCACTAATAACAATAAGGGGTTACACTAGTAGTATATGGACCTAACATACTCCTCTCCTTCAAAAAGTGTTGTCCTCAACGCTTGAGTAGTTCTGGATTTTTCTGTATAAAATTCTAGTCCTCCCATGTGGAATCTTCAGCAGGTAAGTTCTTCCACTTGATGAGATAATCTAAAATTGATCGATTTCGTGGCTGTTGGGTTCTTATTTCCATGAATTCTTCAGGTTCCAATATGATTTTTCCTTCCTCATCAAGTTCCAACAATATTGTTTGAACTTGGATCTTCTCACCTATAACCTTCTTTAAGCATGAAACATGGAAAAATGGGTGCACTCGAGAAGATGAAGGAAGCTCCAATTGGTATTCCATAGTATCAATCTTTTGTAACACCTTGTACAAACCATAATACTTTTGTGATAATTTATTATCCTTCTTAGTTTCCTTGAGGGACATTTGTTTGTATGGTTGTAGTCGTAAAAATACCCAATCACCTACATCAAAACTTCTTTCACTGTGATATTGATCTGCCTATTGTTTCATTCGATTCTGCGCCAAATTGAGGTTATCCTTTAAAAGTTGGAGCACTTGTTGTTGATGCACGAAGTGATATTTCACTGCTTGAACCTTTTTCTTCTTGATATGTCCTTCTATCTTGAGAGTTTGAGGAGTGGTAATTCCTGCCAATGCATTGCAAGATATGGTCAGATTCATTTCTTGTTTCTTCGGGGTTGGTTCCTGGTGAGTATCCTTTTCTTTTGAAGTTTCTTTATCATTTTCTTCCTGATATTTCACTTCTTGAACCTTCTTCTTGATATGTCCTTCTATATTGAGAGTTTGAGGAGTGGTAATTCCTGCCAATGTAGTACAAGATATGGTCGGATTCATTTCTTCTTTTTCTAGGGTTGGTTCCCGATGTATATCCTCTTATTTTGATGTTTCTTGTTCCTTTTCTTCCTCCTCTTCACAATCTATGTAAAATAATTTATTCTCAACAAACTTGTGACCTTTAATGTAGTTTCTATCACAATTGTAACAAAGCCCTTTTGTTCTTATTTCTTCCAATTGTTGTCATGTCAACCTTGTATGTTGTGGAAGGCTAGGAGGAACAAAACTTCCATATTTATAGTTGTGAGTGGTAGATTTCCTTGTTGTCATAATTTTTCTTTCCACTTTTCTTTCCAATCTGTATGCTTTCTCCAATGAATAGGGTTCCCAAAGGCGAACCTCATGTTGGATGTTATCTTTTAAAGTCCCTATGAAAACATCAATCCTCTGCTTCTTTGGAATATCATTTACCCTTATAGTCAATTTTTGGAATTCCTAAATGTGCTCTACCATTGAACCCTTTTGTTTGAGATTTATCAATTGGCTAAAGAAGGTGTTTCTCTTTGTCTCCTCATAATGTGCTATCATTTCCTCCATGAAAATTGACCAGGTGACAAGTGATTTACGAGAACAAAGCCCTCTATACCATACAAACTGATTCGGTTCTAAGTATAAATATGCAGTATGTACCTTTTGTAACAGTTGCATATCATGTAGATCAAAATATTGCTCCATCTATAGTATCCATTTTACCAGATCCTTACCATCAAACTTCGTCATATCTCTTTTTCTTTCTTTTATTAGCTCTATCTTGAAACGAATGTAACTCTATAGTTTCAGATCTCCAAATTCTGAAATTGTGACCTACGGTAGCCCTTTGCGCCCTCTTTCCAATGCCGCCAGTCTGATCAAAATTGGATTCTCCAAGAAAGAGTTATGCCCAATCTCCCAAGAGGACTAGATTATATACTTTTTCAATAGAGCGAACTTGTATGACGTGGAACGTGTCACTGTTTGGACCTTTGGATATGAAAAAGATACTCAAAAAACTGCAGTCCGTCCTCTTTTTATAACTTCTTACAAAATTTCAATCTAATGCTCAGAGAGAAACTTATGACAATTTTCCCAAGGTCACCTATTTGGAATGTATTTCAGGAGTCTGCAAAAACACTAAATTCCTCAGATCATATCTCCAAAAATATAGTGAAACAAGATCTGAAATTTGAACCCGAGGTTCATAACGATTTCAGCTTACATGAGTTTTTTTTAGCTTCTGAAACGTTACATAAAAAAAATTATAGCCAAAATGCCACGATGACCTGTTTGGAGTAGCGAAACCATAGAATCCAAAGCTCTAATACCAAATGTTGAAACCACCTCATAAAAAGATAGAAACGATAGATCAATGACTTAGAAATAAGCCTCTTCGAGGGGGAAACCTCCTTTACATTACACAAATGAACAATTCTTGGATGTACAAATGACAAGACCTCCTTTCTATATATAGGAGTCTAAGGTGTCATAATATAATCAGAGTCAACATAACAATAATAATGTAAGGGCACAACAATAACAATAGTGGGATTTTATGGGGCACAATAATAACAATATGTGGACTACATGGGCACAACAATATAATAAGGGGGTTGCACTAATAACAATAAGGGGTTACACTAGTAGTATAGGGACCTAACATCTTGTGACTTTGCTTGGAGGTCTTTCTTGGACTCTAATTAATATACATGGTGTAACATGCCCTTTAGGGTCTTAAACATTTATTTTGACTCTTTGACTTTCCTATAGTACTTTGACATGTGCTAGACCTATGCAATGAGAAAGAAAATCAATTTTATAATTTAAAAAAAATAATAATATGTCTTTTCTTTTACAAGTACAAATATCAAAATTACATTTATGAAGACTGAACCTAGTTACACTTTCTTCAACAATTATTTCAAAAAAATACAATAGGTTGCATTGATATCCAAATCGATTATCATTCTTTGCTGGAACCGTTGTCAGTGCTCAAGCTACTTCCATGAATTGGGTTATTTGAAGGAATGTTTTGTTGATTGCATTGATTGTTTTTGTCTTCTTGATCTTGAAATTCCATATGAAAACATTAAAATAGAGTGTAATGAGTGTATCTGCATTGGTGAGAATAATGAAAATTGAAATAAATAATATACATCAATGTAAATTGAATAGAAATGTACCACAACAAGAAGTGAATCATAAATTGTGCACATGGTTTCAAAACCAAGTCTCCTGTCTTGCTGTAATAAGTCTTCTTCTAGCATAGTTCCATACTTTGTTTTATGCATGTTTTAAACCCCATTATAAATCATAGATTTAATATAAAGGTTTTTTTTTGTTTATTAATTATAAACTCAGAGAAGTAAAACAACTTAGATACTTGCAAATTCCACAATTAATTTTTGATATGCCAACATATACTCACAACCCTTATTTAACCCAATGTCAATCAATTCTTTCGATGGCTCTTCTTTGTATGTTAGCACCTATTTTAATACATTCAAGGGTGGTTGATGTAAAACGACTTAAAATATACAAAAATGAAACCTTAAGTTGTTATAAGGAAATATTAACAATGTATACTGAAAAACTTTGAAATCAACCGTTTTCTTCCTTGTCGTCTTGTTTTATGTGATGAATGAGTTCCATCTTGTTTCTTTTCTGCAAGAAAATACTTCAACATTAATATTTAATGCTAAATTATTTTTTATATGTACAAAGTCAATCATGATTACATACATTTGAAGCACGTTGTTGAGATAACTCCTCTTGTGATGCAATTATGTCCATTTATTTGACCATCGCCTTGTACACTTTTTTGGACATTTCTACTGACATGTTTCCCATATCATCATGTTGATCATTTGGGATTTTCATAATCTTCTTGAAAAAAATAATTAATTATTTTTATAATGATAAATGAAAACTAAATATATCAAAATCGATATTAATAAATGAATGGTTTGTAGTAATATATACATATAATTCTAGAGAATCATTTTATTCAATTAGGTATTTTACTTTTTGAATGATTCTTTTTTGTTGTTGTATGTTTTTGTTATTGCAAGTCTGACATGTTTGATTGATCATTGCTCTAGAAACACTTCTTGTAGTTTAGATATAATTTGGTTTTTAATCATTGGATTTATTTTTATGTTGTAAGTGGAAATTACATCTATACGTTCATTCCACTAGATCCCCCATAGTTTTGTAATTCACCCCCCCCACCACACACCCTTTCATTAATCTCCAACCTCCTCATTCTGCAATTTTTCTATCAGGCTTTTACGCTCTTCTGCACTTAGATTAGAAATAATATTATGAACCTTATTCATTTTGTGCCTCTGCATGACACACACCAACCAATACATATTAGTTAGACTTATAAATAATTCAAACATATTAATTTTGTAAAGAATTTACAAATAAATTGCCTT
>APFE031554402.1:0-15838 GCA_000404065.3 Pinus taeda
ATCCAGTTTTTCATGTCTCATGCCTCAAGAAAGTGATTGGGAACAATTGCAGAATTCAGACCAGTCTACTGGAATTGGACGAAGAAGGGTCCATCTGGCTTCAACCAAAACAGTTCCTAGACACACGAGTCAAGCAACTGCGCGGCCGCATGATTAAGGAAGTCCTAGTCAAATGGAAAGACACCTCTCCTGAAGATGCAACTTGGGAGCCAGCCAGTATTCTGCAGTAGTTTCTGCAGCTTCAGCCTTGAGGACAAGGCTGGTCTTAAGGGGGATGGCATGTTAGGGTCCCACCCTAACCCCCTTATCTATGTAATGGGACCACGTCATAGTCAAGATTCAATAAAGCCCATATTAATAATTGTAAGTGGTTAATCCGCAATTAATAATGGAAAACCACAGTTAGTTGCAAATGGGCCGTAGTATTAATAGATGGGTATTAGTAATACACGGTATTGGCCCTGTGGTAATGCATGTATGAGTCATATATAAAGGATAGAGACTCCCTGCAAGGAGCATCGTGTCTTATTTTGTAATCAAGCTCTGCTCTATTGGAGGTTGCCCCCTCGAAGAGGAAAGTGAACATTACTCTCTGAATAATAAAAGCATTGCTATTCTGTGTTCTGGGCATCTTTTCTTCGCATATTCTGTGTTCTGGGTATCTTTTCTTCGCATATTCTGTATTTGGGTATCATTTGCAGGTTAAGAGCATAAAAACAACTTCCACCTCCAAGATGTGTTTTTATGCTACCTAGGCCACCTTTGTGGTCCTTCAAGCAAGCATGCCAAACTAATTTGAGAGGTACATTATAATCGAGTGGTGGGGAACTTTAGTGTGGACAATACAGTAATATTACTAAAAGCTATTTCTGCTAGCCAAAGCTTCGACAAGATGTCCACCATTACATTTGATTGTGCATTGCCTATGCCATTGTTAAACCATCCATTAAGAAGCAGGGGATGCACCCTCCTATAGATACCCTAGATAATCCCTAGGAGCTAGTCTCCATGGATTACATGCTAGGTTTTCAATCCACCAAGCATGGTAATAATTACATGTTTGTAGTTTTCAATTAGATCTCTAAGATGGCCATTTTGGCACCATTCAAGAAGTGTATCATAGTTCAAGCCACTGCTAAACTCTTCTTTGAGCATGTTTGGTTCATTTTGAGCTGCCTTGGACCATTTCAAATAAGGACAACAGGTTCCTCAGTACCTTCTGGTCCATCCTATGGTCTTTGATGGATACCAAGTTGACTGAATTAACTGTCTTTCATCCCCAAACAAGTGGCTAGATAGTAGTTTTCAACAAGATGATTGGGTATATCTTGCACATGTACAATTGTAAGAATCCACATACATGAATTGAAATCCTTCCATATGATCAACATAACTACAACAAATTTTTTTCATACTTCTATTGGCCACATTGATATTCATATGGTCATTGCATCTTCATCAACATAGTCCTACCATGCTTACGTCAAGATAGATAGAGCATCCAAATATGTTGAATGGGTCCAACACCTTCAACAAGAGGTTCATGATATCCTATTGAAATCCAATGCCAAGTACAAGCAGTGACATGACTAGCATGGGGTTCAACACAAGTTTTAGGTTGGTGATAAAGTTTGGTTCCAGTTATAAAAACATCACCTCATAAACCCCCATAGGAATCTCATACCACCTACATATGGGCCTTACACGATAAAAAAGGTTGTGCTTGAAAATTCTTTTGAGTTGAGTATTCTACATATCCTTGGATTGCGCCCATTATTTAATGTGGAACTACTTCGACCATATTTTCCACCTTTGTTGGACTCCTAAGAGGAAATCAATAAATTGTCCATTGAGGAGGCTATAGTGTATCAGATCATGTCCATTAAGGCAAAGGATACCTCCTAGTATCACATATAACTCTATTTTGTTGTCAATGCAAGGAAGCTTCTTCATTAAGGCTAGTGACTCACTAGGATTTAATTTTAGTAAGAGTTTCCCCATCTGATGAGCAAACTTGATGCAATGAATATCATTCCTTCCTAAGGCGTATGCATTGATCTAGGTGGATATCAATTGCCACACACTTCTTTAATTGACTCAATGTTTCTCTATCTTCTTGGTAGGTTTTTTCATGGTATTTGGATGCCAAACTTTTGGGGGCATTTTGAGGCCATAAATAATTCTTTTTAGTGGTTCAAGCAGCCATGGGTTACCATGGAATTCCTTGGCCCTAGTTGAAATATTCATTCCTTCAATAGTTCTTTCTAATGAGCTATTGTGCGGTCTAAATGGAGATTGTATACAAATGTTGCACCCTTCGGAAATGATGTACAAACTAACCACCTCGAGGCCCACAAACCTTTTGGTGCTTTCCATGGAATTCCTTGGCCCTAGATGAAAGATGTATCCATTCAATAGTTATTTCTAATGAGATATTGTGTGTTCCAAATGGATATTGTAGAAAAATGTTTCACCCTTGGGACTAACCATCTCGAGCCCCGCAAACCTTCTGGTGCTTCATCTTCTAGGGTTATGGTTATTTTGGATGAATAAGGTTATTTTTTATGTTAAAAGAACATTATTTAAACATCTTGTAACATATTTCAAAAATGCATGTATCCACCATCTCTCTCTCTTCAGAGTTAACTACCAACATTCTAGCCAATTTGTGTTCTACAATATTCTATGTTTGTACTTAATTATGTATGTTAGTGTTCTCCAAATAAGGGGAAATTTCCTGCCTTGGGCTTACTGGGGAATTCTGGTAGGAGAAATGGCCCTCAAAGGAAAATTCGGTGCTCTATGAAGGAGGTTAGCGAGTGACAATTTGTTAGAAAACGCACTCCTTAAAGGAGTCCATGTGACCTTTATGGGATTAACAAAAGAGACCAAAGTTGAAGGATTATTGTTGAGAAATGAGATTGACCAAGTTAAATTATTGTTGATTTGGTGAAGATTGTACAAATTTGACCTTAACCTACTGCTAAGCATAAGGGGGAGGATTATTATCTTGTGGGAGGGGCTTGTAAAGGATAATATGGGTTATATTGTTGGAGTGTTCCCTTCTGAGGAGTAGGATGTGGATGTGCCATCACTATAAAATTGAGGGTTATAAGAAGGTCCATGAATGAGTGGGAGAGCTTGCATATTATAAGGTGGTATTTGGTCCCCAAAATGCATACAATAGTGCCACCTATCATTGATGGATGAGGGGGGAAGTAGAGGGTGAGATCAAGCAAAAAATTGTGAGACCAAGAATGCCATTAAAAAATGGTTTAAGATTAAGCAATGTGAGATCATCGAGGTTTCCAAAGGATCCCATATGGTTATAAACTTGGAGTAAATGGGAATATGATTGGTTAACTAGTTTTTTATGAAAATCAATGCTACTTGGTTATTTTCTAAACTTGATCAATGCAAAATGTGCATGTAAGAAAAAAATATGAGTTTTATATAAATCACAAAAATGGTTTGCTAGAAGAGCATCTCTCTACATGAGGATGTGAAAAAAATCATCCAAACACAAAGCCTATAAGACCTAGTGTCATTTCCAAATGATTATGTAATTAGACCTTCTAAAAGTTTCAATGATGGGGGATAATCCCACTTTAAGAAATTAGATCAGTTATCCTAAGGGGTATTTGGGACAAGTTCTATAGAGTTTGTCAACATTTCCTAATAGCCACACAACATATGATTTTGGTGAAATTTCATCCCACAATTGCCACCAAGGGGAGGTTCCCTATGAATCATTCACTAAGATACCTTTGAGCAGTGTGAGTAGGGGAATATCCATCTTTTGGCATTGGACATAGATTAGGAAACCTCATAAGAATTGGGTAGTTGGAAAAGGTTTCAAGGTCTTGAACTTATGCCTTACCCACTTCATGGTTTTCTCCCTATCTTATCTTTATGCACATTAGTGGTGAAGTATTTTAAAGTAACCTATAAGTCAAATTATATGTTTGAGATGAAGAATTATAAAGGGGGTTATTTGAATGCCTACCCCTAGCATCCTCACTTCAAATAATAATAAAAAAAACTTTTATGAGTTCTTTTAGGATTTTAGTTGGTTAGTTTAAATTTGATTTTAAGAGTCTAGAATTAGATTGATGAACTATTTCATTTGAGTAATGGTATGTTTGAAAATTTCTTTAGAGTACCTCACTTGTTTTAATTCTCTAATATCATTTATGAGCATAAGGAGAAGAACATACACAAATAATGCACTTAGCAACTTTTGTGCCAGGGTGATTATGGGTGAAGTTTTTCTAGGCCAAACAAATATATGAATGAAATTAAGTCAGACAGACATCATGTGGTCCTTACTTTCCTCCTAGTTAATATTTAGGCATGAATTGTAGCCTTACAATAAGAAAAGCACATGCACATGTATGGATTCATTACTTTCTCACTAATTAATCTTATGTGTGTTTTTTTAGTTTTAACAAGGGAGATAGAGGAGCCTTTGAACCTTTCCTATCTACCATGATTACTTGGTGTTGGCTTATTGTGGCCTGACCCAGGTTTGGAAGTGTTTTAGCCAAGCAAATCCCGCACTACCGGCCCTTCTGGCAACAATTCGTGGAGTGCGGACTGAAGTCTCACCCGAGGTAGTATGGGAGGGTGCTGGAACCAAGTTTCCGCACCCTAGAGATGTCTTGATGAAGTCTAGAGGGGTCGCGAACCAACACACACACTCACGCTACTCTGCATAGCTGTCAGGCCTTCGCATAGCTTGGCGACGAGGCACTTCTTAGATTATTATTATTATTGAGGTTATTATAGATTAGATCTAATTCTTAAGGTTCTAATCAAGCATTCAATAGTAATAACCAGTGCGCACAACCATAAATCTTACATATATGCATAAAATCAGAACATAAGCATAAACATATAAATCTGCGACCATATGCACACTAATTCAGAAACACATATTTTTATTAATCTTCGGTTCAGTACAATCAGTTCCACCCTGCGGACTTAGCTGCAGGGGGGCGCACACATAGTTGCAGAGCTTACTCTAACTACTACCAACCATGACTCGAACTCACAGACTCAGAGCACTCTTGCTTTTACAAACCCATACACCTCTAATCTTAACAAAAGCTCTCTTCTACCCTTAGAGCCTCGCTCTATTTATACATTCCCATGGTCTGCATACCATGGGCTAGCCGACTTTCTTTCTATTGCTACACATTATTTTTGGGCCAACAACCCTTTGACTTGACCCATTACAATTCACACTTCGCGCACTTCATGGAACTTCTACAATATCAGTACAATCAGTTCCACCCTGCGGACTTAGCTGCAGGGGGGCGCACACATAGTTGCAGAGCTTACTCTAACTACTACCAACCATGACTCGAACTCACAGACTCAGAGCACTCTTGCTTTTACAAACCCATACACCTCTAATCTTAACAAAAGCTCTCTTCTACCCTTAGAGCCTCGCTCTATTTATACATTCCCATGGTCTGCATACCATGGGCTAGCCGACTTTCTTTCTATTGCTACACATTATTTTTGGGCCAACAACCCTTTGACTTGACCCATTACAATTCACACTTCGCGCACTTCATGGAACTTCTACAATATCAGTACCCAGAATTGTGGGATTTCAACCCCAAAACCATTACGCGGGGGATCTGCTACCCAACACTTAGCATTCAAGGTAGAGAGCATACTAGGAATATAAAGACTTGTTTCTACTCTAGGAAATAAAAATGATTAATGACTACAATCTAGATAAAAATGTGTTTAAGTAGCCATCCACATGGAAAGGAAAGTAAATATGATTCATTCTAACCCAATTTTAAGCTAGGTCGTCTATATAAGTTGAACAAAAAAAATTTAAATTTGGACTTTCCAAGCTATATAGTACAAAAAAAAACTTCCTACAACCTAACTAAACCAAACAAATTAAAAAATTGGAAAAAATCTATAATCAGAGAACTTGTGTTAGTTTATGATAGACATGTGCATGAATCTTTTAAGTGAAAAATTGTTTTGGCAATTGTTTCTTCAATAGTTGCATGAATCCTATGTGGGATGGAAAACTAAATTATGCTTAAATAAAAGGCTAAGAGGATGATTTTCAGCCATAAGTAGGCCAATTTGATTAATTGCAAAACAAAATATGTGAGGCAAGAAGTTCCTAAAAGCCAAGGAATGAGAGTTTATACCTGAAAAGATTAGTGGATTTGTCAATCTATTGGTGTGTATTTACCACTAAGATAAGAAAAACACAATTTGTTGTAGCTTAAGGCGACAATACTAGAAAAAAATAGTGATGTTAAAGTTAATCCATTAACCAATAAGATAAGCTTGTAGTATAGAAAGGAAATAGACAAGAATGTGAGGAACAAGAGATAAAAGAAAAAATAAATAAGAAATAAGTGGCATCATGCTATACTCTCTTTAGTCACAATGGGAAATTCTATGGTCTTGAAGAAACACTAGAGAGGATGAAGTAGAGCTAATGAGCCTTCGCATATCCTCTGCAGGAGGGTCCTCTAGTGTCCCTTGAATCTTTTTCTCTCTTTAAACTAAGAAGGGAGTCAACCTTCTTCCATGGAAGAAACTAAACCCATAGATGGAAGCTATGTTCACAAAGTCAAGTCTCAAAGAATTTAGAGCTCTAAGAGCACTTGGGTAGTATTTGACTCTACTATTCTTCTCTTGGCTTGAAATTTATCCCATGGCCTCTTGTTCTAGGAAGAGTTCATTCTCCAAAATGACTATTTCATAGTGTGAATGGGCCAAACATGAATTTTACCTCCACATATATGAGGAGGTTTGACTCTTCCCAATATTCACTACAAATGGCAATGGAGTTTAGACCTAAACTTGTTCACCTCCTTAGGAATACCTCTATCAAGGATCATGCATTAATCACAATGAGCTCGTGTGAAATTTAAACTTTTAAGAAACCATGTGACCCTTGAAGGCAAAGCCATGTGACTTGCATACTATTAGAATTGGTAAGTTGCACAAATACCTAAACATTCCCTTTGAATAGTTTTGGTTTCTTAGTTGAACGTGGTGATGAAGGACTGTGTAATTTATAATGATCCCCTATAGGGCCTCGTGAGATTTTTTTCAATGATAATGAGGCACAAGGCTTGTTTTTATGAGGAGGATAAGATATGATGTAGTTCCTTTAATTTTGAGATTACAAGTTGTAAAATTCTTTTGGATTTTCTATATCTTTCTCCATGATTCTCTAGAGATATTGCATCCCTAAACTTTGCATCCACTTGAAATAACAAGAGACATGAGAGTGTCAAAGGGAAGTTTTTCTTATCCAATATCGAAAGGTTCATTTATTTATGATTATTTTCAAGCCCGTGAAATGCTTTCCACCCTCCATTTATCCTTTTCTCAAAGTTATAGCTCCAATTGAGCTTGTGATGAATACTAAACCTAAGCTATTTATTTGAAGTTACATCCTCTAAGTTGTTGTTGTTTTCATATACAAAAGTATTGTAAGTGATCTTTTTTTATTTAATTATCCTAAATTTCATTTTGGCAATGTTAATAGTCATACCCATACTATAGCAATTTTTTTTTAGGACTCTTATTTGTTGTCAAAGATCATAGGGACTCCTCTTCATAAGAATAACAACATTGGCATAAATAAGAACAGTAATGACTATACCAATGCAAAATGGGCTGACATAACCTACTTACTCTAAACAATCTTCTGACATATCAATTCATATGCCAAAAATGGTAGGGAATGGGAGTTAGCCTTGCTTGATTCCCATGTTTTAGTTAATTTCTTATTACCTGCCCTCGATGTTCCTAAACTTAGAAATAACATTTTTATACAACCTTATAGGAACAACCCTAAACTCAAAAGGAACTTTTAGCTCATCCAACATATTCCAAAAGCTTTTCTTGAGCACTATGTCAAATTTTTTCTGAATATCAATGAAACAATAAAGGAAATTAGATTTATTATTGTGAATTCTTTTGCAATGATCCTAAGTATAAAAAAGTGGTTCACAAATGAACGACATCTACTAAATTTGGCTTGTTCTTTAGCTTATTTTATGTTGTTTTCTATCCATATGCTAAACTTATTTAATTCTTACGAATTGGCTAAATGGGGTTAACCATAATGATAGTAAAATTAGAGCGATTATTTTATCCCCACTTCTAAAAATAGGTACAATGAGGATTTGCATGTAGGTTTTATGGAAGCCATGCTTGACTGCTAAATTGAAGAGCTTATGTATGTGAGAGATGAGATGCACCCTTCAATTTTTAAGATTTCAGCTTGGTAACATTTGATGTCCTCAATTTCCCCTTTTTCAAGCTATTTAGCCCCAAACTCTTTGGCTTATATAAAAAATAAATAAATAAATAAATAAATAAATAAATAAATAAAATAAAAAAACTTTCTCTATAGAAACATTTGGAACAATGTCCATGGAATTAGGGGATTCAAAAATATTTTTAAGGTAAGAACTATATTCCTTTAAGGGAATCATATTAATTTTCATAGTTTTACGAGTTAGAATTTCCTACATAATTTCTTAGGATCTAGCCTATATAGGTGTGAAAGCTACCCTATTTTCTATTTATATAGTATCTATTTTACTTTTTAATGATTCACATAATCCATGAGATTATTGCCCAACCTATAAATACAAGTCATCTAGTTGGATTTCAACCACTTTATTAAAACAATGCAAATTATTAGATCTCGAGAACTGTAGAGATTGATTAACTAAATACCAAACAAATTCTTAGTTAAGTTTAGGGTTTCTTTTGTATTCATTAACGAAGACATGGTCTTGATATAAACATAAAGGATTAGGTTTGGAATAATTGCTTAAAAGAATAACTTGATTAGTTTTAGTTCTAACATTAAAGTTTCCTAGCACAAGGATATTACCTTCATTTCTAAGACCACAAATATCTTGTTTTAAGTTATTATCAAGACATTTTTTATATATAATTTTTTTGTTTTGATAAACGGTAGAACTAATAGGCTTGAAATAACATATTGTTGTATAAATATTCTTAGTATCAATTCATGAAATCTCTATCCAAATGTACTAATTGAGAGGGGACCTATCTTATGAAGTTGAATGTGAGTAGAGATGTCATTTTTTATGTAACAAGTTATGCCTGCAATCCCTATGTAGTAGGATTTCTTGTCCATGTTAACCATGGGACCTTAAATTCTTCATGCTCCCAAGTTTTAACTAGAAAATAATATCAATTTAACCATGGATCCAACTTAACACAAGACCTTTGCGCCATGGAAAGCCACAACATTTTCTAGATCTGAGTTGTCCCAAATTCCTCTTTATTGTTATCTATTTGTTCTCGATTGCTAATAATAGTTTTTCAATCTCTAATTATTTCCCATTTTCCTTCTTTTTTCGTTGCTTGTACCATTTGAAATTCTTTCATTAGTTAAGTTTGGTCCTTTAAAATTATGTCTTCTTCTATAAATCAAATATTATTTTGATCGTTTTTAAGTTGAGAGATATGGTGGGTATTATGTATTTATGGTTATTAGAGCATGCCTTGACATGAATCAACTATGATATTTATGGTCATTAGAGCTTACCTTAACATGAATCAAACTTTCTTTATGTGCCATTATTTTGTCCAACCCCTTTATATGTATGATATAAGTTGTCTCAATTTGTGACTTATTTTTAAGAAAGTACACATTCTTAATAATTAAACCCACTTAAACTTTGAAAAGAAAACTCAATTTATGAGGAAAATGGAAAACAAATTCAAAATAAAAAAAGATCCATCGTAACACCAAATATACCGAGCCTCGAGAGGAATCAAATCTCTCCCAGGTGGAAACCTCTTTTAGATTGAAAATCAATATATTTGATCCCTCTAGGTGCTTGGTAGATCCAGAGTTAAGATGGATCTAGGCTAGTTGTTAATAAATTAAATTAAAGATGGGGCAAAATAAAAATTTATATAAAACATTATTATGGACTATTTAATGCCAATGGGAACATTTTAATTGACCATTGTCATGTTATAAAGTAATGTAGACCATTGGATTGAATGTTCAAATCCCTGTTGGGTCAAACCAACAATATATATATATATATACTATTTAATGGATTGTTTAATGTATGTTTATGGGGAGATATTGTAATGTTCGTAAATGAGTGTCTAAAATCTTTGTCCTCACTACTATTAAAATTATTTAGTTGATATTCCACAGAGATTAAATCGAGGTTTTAGTACAATTAAAAATGAGAATACTTTGATATATAGAGATGTGAAATTTATATAATTATTAATAATTATTATTATATAATATATGAAATTGTATGGTGTATATATTTATTTATACATTTAATAAAGTCGATGTTCAAAAATGTTCAACAAACTTACTTACATTACACACATCTCCCCTATATTGGGTTGTAGAGCACAACTAGATGCAAAAATAAAAAAGATCCATTTAACTATAGATATACCAAGTGCCAAGAGGGATCAAATCTTTATGAGGTGCAAACCTTTTTTACATTGCAAATATAATAAAAAAATATCCATCTTAATTGTAGATATAAGGGCCAAGAGGGATCAAATCTTTATGAGGTACAAACCTCTTTTACATTGAAAAGATATTAAAAAATATCCATCTTAATTATAGATATACCAAGCCCCAAAAGGGATCAAATCTTTATGAGGTGCAAACCTCTTTTACATTGAAAATATATTAAAAAATATACATCTTAATTATAGATATACCAAGCGCCAAGAGAAATCAAATCTTTATGAAGTGTAAACCTCTTTTACGTTGAAAATATATTTGATCCCTTTAAGCTCTTGATAGATGTGGAGTTAAGATGGATCTAAGTTGAATGTTAATAAATTAAATTAAAATGTGGCCCGAAAAAAAAAAAAAAAAAAAAAAAAAAAAAAAAAAAAAAAAAAAAAAAAAAACAAAAAACAAAAACAAAAACAACAAAAACAAAACAAACAAACAAAAAACTATTAAAATATCATACTAAACCATTTTAACACTCATGTAAATTTATTAGCTTGCCATATTATAAGTAAATGAAACCATAAATTCATGTTGAAATCCCTCTAAAAATTATATATTATAATTAAATGAAATGATATTATATATATATATATTATATATATATATATAATATATATATATATATATTTAAATTTATTTATTAAAAACTCATATTCAAAAAATTGACCAACGTACTTGTTATACACTACTTATATTACACACTACTCCCTTGTATTAAATTGTATCTCCACATCTTCCTTGTATCTCCCAACCATAAAATAAATTGATTGATGATACCCTAAGACCATGTGATTTCACCATAACATTACTTCTTCACATGTAGAGTAAACAATTGATTTGGGTATTACAATTAGACACACACCTTATCCATAACATTACTTCACATATAGAGCAAACAATTGATTTGGGTGCTACATTAAATTAGACACGCGCCTTATCTTCAATTTTGATCTATTTGCAAAATATGCTTGCAAACGCCAAATTCAGTAAACTTTTTCATACAATCAAATTGGGTTTCGAATCCCAGCCAAAATAAAATATTGGGCCTCTGAACATGAGAATAGGCTATTGAGCTTCCCATGCTCAACAGTTCTAAAATTCCCACGGCCGACATATAGTAACACTGTACAAAACTGACAAGATCCATTTACTTTATAGCATCAAATCAAAATACACGATTTCTTCGTGATTTTCCAGAAAAGTTGAATAACAATGTCCATACACGTAGCAGGCATACATCTTATTTTATGAAAAAACGACATAACGCAGACCAATCAGGTGATTCTGACCTTTTTACCTGAAATAATTGTACACAGTTACAGTACCCTTCAGCCATGGTTATTCCATATAAATATTGTAATGAGATGTTTAATTATTTACTGCTCTCTTTTTTTTCCGGAGCTTGCGACCGCCTTCGATTCCGTGCACTAAGCGAGGACGAAGCCTCTGTACTGGGCGACGAATGGTTGGTAATTGTAGTCGACCTTGTATTTCCCGTTATCTGTAGCCCAAGGAGATGCATCCCAGATCGATCCGTACAGCCACATGGGCCTTGCTGGGAAAGTGTAAGGGTTCGTCCTTCGATACTTTCTTATTGGGATGTCATCCACAAAAAATCTGCATAGTTTAATAATTGTATGAATAAAAAATAAGTTTAGAAAAATAATAATAATAATGGCTGAATACTTTGTATAATAATTATTGGGCAACTTTATATTCGATTTACTTACATAATCTTTAATGGAGTCCAGAGAATGCTGTAACGATGAAAATCCTTAGTGGGATCAAACCAAAGGTGGATTTGCTGCTCCCTTCCTGTAATAATCCTCCCTCGTCCCGCATTTCCAGCTCTTACATAAATGTTGGTCTGTAAGGTATAAGGTCTTCCCGGGATATTTCCCAGAAATTCAATGTCTATTTCATCGTGGTAGTCCGGGTGAGCCTCGTTGTTCGATAACTGCAACACAGATCCAAAAAGTTCACGGGGTTAGGCAAAGATGTCAGCCACCGATTTGACTGTCTTAATGGATAAGACAGTCAAATACGAGTTGAAGGATAATAAGACAGAAAGTAGCGACAGTAGAAAGACAGAAAGTAGTGACAGAGTTCAGTGATAAAGCTGACGAGCCCGTCAGTTTTTGTATCGATATCACATGGTGAGAACAGAAATTCTGATTTCAACGGTGCAGATCTCTTTTCAAATAATTCCCGGGATGGGTTGTGAAATTTTACAGACAGAAATGTTGTCAGCTCTGCAGACCTGCCTTCAGCCCAGCGGCATCGTATGGTGGGATTCAGAATATACAAATTAAAATATTTATGTACAACTGCTCTTTCAAGTTTCAACGACCCAAACTATCACAAATTAAATCCGAATTGTTACAAATTAAGTACTGGTACATGTCCGTAAACAGGAGACTCATTATCTCTAAAGCCATCTCTAAACCCATTTTTAGGAAAAACTCCATAATTTACTGCTGAGTCTAAATTGTTGGTGTATTTTTTTGTTAGATATTTTTGGAATAGCATTGTGTAGTATGAGTAATCTCTCTACAAAGTGTTATTTCAGAAATATCTAACAATATGTTGAGATGGGAAGTTTTTAATCAGTTATATTTTTTCTTTGTCAATTTTATCTGAATAATTGATAAATTTATTAAAAAAATAATTAGAAAAATTCGAAATTCAAGTGTATCTATCTTAATTTTAAGACCCTGAACTACCATCAAAAATAAATTTTAAACCACTAAAATTCATCTACCAAAGATTCATCACTAAACTCCACTCCCCCTTAAAAAAAAACATTCTTCTAATAATTAAACTGGCCCTCCATTCACAGCATGGGATAGCAACTAATGATAGAATGATTTGTGGTCATTGGAGATATTGTGAAATGACTAAGAAGTCAGACTGACAGAGATGTGAGAAGACAAGCACCACCTACTGTCGGTCACACAAAATGATAAACAAGAATTATTTGGCAGCGAGATTTTGTTTGTCAACTATTTCAAAGTGGGGGCGACTATCACTGTGAGAAACTAATCTGACTTGTCATCTGATTGTGAGATTAGTCAGAAGTGCTCCAAAAGGAGGGTGTCTCAACAGTTTCTACTTTTTTTACCATTGTTTTAAATTGATGCAAGTTTTTTTATTAAAATTATTAAAAATAGAGTTGTCTATAATACGACTTTTTAGAGTTAAATGGGAATTGTAATTGCTTGATGGACGAGTTCAGTTTATGCAAAAAGATCGGGGTTTTGGCCTTGAGGGAATCAATCAAAATCACTAAACCATTCTTAAAATCTATACAAATAATAAGAACATCACTTTTGACAGTATGTTTGGTTTGATTTATCTTTCAAAGTTGAAGTTTTGTTGGATAAAAACTTTACCTTTTAAATTCTTAAAAATACTATATTTATAGTCAGTGCGAGTTTTGGCATTTTTCACTTTTTCAAAGTTCAGAAAATAAATAATCTCATTTCAAAAATATGAATAGATGAATCAAAATTCAGATATAATCTAAAATATATTGAAATAAGTTTTTTTCTAAATTGTAATTTTAAAACATTAAAATTTTATTATTAAATTGTTTGTTATAAAATATTTTACTGTGGTAAAAAAATAAATTTTCCAAATATATAAATAAAAATTAAAAATTAAAAAACACAATTATAAGTAGAAAATAATTGAATTTTATTAAGAAATTCAAGTAAATTTTTTTTCTATAATATCTTTAACTAAACATTGGATTTTATATATATTCTTTTAGCTTTTATGTATAACTCTTTTCCATACAAATAAATTGAGTTTTGAAAATGATTATTATATAAATATTAGTATAATATAACATCTTATAATTCAGTAAAAAAGCAATGCTCCTATAGCTTATTTAAACTTATTCAATAAGATAGGAAATCCATCTCATCTGCGCCCAAAAAAATCAATTAAAAAACAATACTACTATAGATTATTTAAACTTATTCAATAAAATATGAAGAAAAAAAGGTACCCACTTAGCTTAAATATTGGACAGAAATTTATGATATGTTTATATAAATTACTCCTTACTCTCAAGGGGAAAGTTGCAACTACCAAAATTTCACAATTTTTTTTTATATTTACAACCTTTCCCTTCAGACTGCTAAGCTCACCATAATGTTTCTGTCAATGCCTACTAATGTCTTTGTCTAGACGAACTAGAGGAGGTCATCTACAGAAATGGCATTTGCTACTAAAGAATTAAAATAAAGTAACAAAACAATGTAATTACATAAAAGGCAGTATTGACTCCTGCAGTATACCCAGCCTGCAACTTAATGGCTGCACTGAAGTAGCCAGACTTGTACGGTCTCAGCGATTTAAATCCGCTTCCTGCAATATATATTCATCCATGGATGAGTTGCGAATCCGCAGATCTCTGTACACAGAGACTGCATTGGCACAAGACTATGAAATAAAAAAAGAAAAAGCATGATTTACCCGAGTTCCTGTCGAGCCAAATGGTTATTCCAGACTGATCATTCCAGATTGTTTGGTGCTGGGGACCCCAGAGAACATGGAACCCTCTATTAAACGTCACCGTAGGAAACTGAGAAGCTCGAGGATATCTGCCTTTGTGACCCCTTCTCGCTGCTTCTGATACTCGAATATGATCAGCATTCGGACAAACTGAAACTATTAGGACAAATGCAAGCACTAGTAACGCATGAAAATGGCCAGTGAATGGCTTAATGGTGTTCTGGCGCTTGCAGTCATACATTGCTGCTGCGGCCAGTTTCCTCAGATGATCAGTTGCTGCAAGTGAAGTGATTGGAAATGGAAATGGAAATGGAAATGGGTGACTTAGTGGGATCTTGGCAGCATTAAATAGATGATGTGGGAACTGTTTATCAATGAATGTGCCTTGTCGCTCATCAATAACCAACGCGTTCTTTCTGGACTGCACTGCTCAACGCGTTATCTCCTTCAATTCGCTGCTCCGTAAATATGAGCTTTCAAGTCAATAAATATCATAATGACCAATGGATTTTAATGTACAACCATACGTTGCATTTGTGGCCAACAAAAATCTGACATTATTAGCCCCTGGGGTGCCGATTTCATAGTAACAAGGAATCATACAATCCACCTTGGAGTCAGGGTAAAAATAAGCTCATGAGCTGGTCATAGTAAGTCCCAACGCCACACGACACATGCCTCGACAATTTTATGACCAGTGTTCAAAATGCTTCCTCCACATTATCGCACTGATTACCCATTTTATAATGCATTATTTTATTTTATTTT
>APFE031554405.1:0-46044 GCA_000404065.3 Pinus taeda
TGAAGCATGAACAAGGTGTAAAATGACTCATTAGACACTGAGATGATAATGAAAACCCTATGAATGATGATAGACTCAGCTGAAAAGTGACATAGATTGGCATTTGGGCAACTTTGAAAAGAGTGAAAGCAAACCCTAGACCTAATGCCTAGTGACCAAATTTTGCTTGAAGACTCACTGAAATGACAAAATTTGACCTTGACACATCAAAATCACTTTGTAAGAGCATATTTGATCACTGTAGGAAGGCTGGAAAGACTGACACTAACAGAGTCCACCAACCAAGGATTTCCCCTTGGAGGAAATCCTGGTCCTTTCTCCTCTTGGGTAGATGTTGGTGCACCTCATATGGCCACATTGTCACTTACAGGATTGACGATTGGCTTGCCAATATGGCTCTTCTCAACCTCTGTCATTCAGAACACCGTGGTTCCTGAACAATCAAGTCAGCAACTGGATGATACTAAAGTTACCCCCCAACCTTCTACTTCGTCTGCTTCTCCCTCTCCTCCTTCCTCTTTGCTTGATGAAGCTGGTAAAGCCAAAAATCAAGTAACTAAGAAGGAGAAGAAGGGGAAGGAGAAGAAGGAAAAGAAGAAGAAGGAGCCAAAGGCAAAAAGGGGTAACCGTGCATCATCTAGTGAAAATCCACACACTGCATCGTCTAAGCCTAAATCTCCATGTGTCATTTGCAAAGGAGACCACTATCATCGAGATTGTCCTTGCATCCCTTGGATCTTAGGGGACTAGTCTCCTCATTTGCACAATCCGGTGTCATCAACCTCTAAAGATCATGTTGAAAGTACACCGTCAACTAGTGAAAGCGAAGTATTTGGACAGAAGAGGAAATGTAAATTTCCTTGTAAACTGTGTGAAGGCAATCACGTCGTCCACTGTTGTCCCTTCCTAGATGAAACTAAAAGAGTCTTGAATAACCGTCCGACTTCACCGCTACGGCTTCCTCCTGGATACAAGAAACTCTTTTCGAGTCCATCACTAGTTGAAAATCCAACTGACACGCTATTGTGGCCAGTCGAAGCATCTATCCTTGAAGATAAACCCTCTGAATCCACACCAGACAAAAGTCAAAAGGTCGAGGCAGCGGTCGACTCGGTCTTGCCTTCAGAAGATCCATCTTCAGATGATACCGTCATTGAAGAGAATGAGAATGACACTGTTCAAATTCTTTTCGTAAACACAGACTCCGATGAACATGGCAGCAATCTACCCGTTCCTTTACCGCAGGAAGGAAGTTTGTCAGAGTCGTATCTGGCCGTCTATTCAGTCCCACCTCCAAGCAACCTAGTTGTTTCCTTCGATTGGAATCTACTAGGCAGACCCCGCTTACCGGCTAGTGTACCGTTCCGAATCATGTACAAGCTTACAGAATGGTCATGGTCGGTACCATCATAGATGAAGGGGCTTCTGTGAGTATCCTTTCCTTGACTGCTTGGGAAGCACTTGGTTCGCCATTGCTTCTGCCTGAGATGAGAAATCTGACAAGCTTTGACAAAGGAACCAGTCGACCGTTAGGGATCCTTCCCAATGTGCCTATAACATTGAGAAGGAAAACCATTTATATGAACGTAATGGTAGTACAAGGACCTCTAGACTATAATCTACTCCTTGGATGTGACTATATTTATTGCATGGGAGCCATTGTCTCCTCACTCTTTCGAGTAATGTGTTTTCCGCATGAAGGCAAAATGGTCCAGCTCGTAGACCAACTTTCCTTCCCTGGCTTACACATAGCTAATAGTCAAATGCCATCCCTAAATGGTCTTTTCATGCAAGGAATATCTCATCAATCTCCAGTCCGACCACCTGAAGAACGCGAGTAATTCGGGGGTTCATGACTAAAACCCAAGGGGCATGCACCCTGGCCTGCTTCGGTAGGGAAACTTCAGGTATAGGGTAGGTTTCCGCAGAGGATATATGATTGGTCCGACACCCGTCCGTATAGGAAAAAGGGGGTTAGACTGGGATAAGATACCTCTGTAAAGGTAGGCCTTTCCCGATAGAACAAATGTTTTGTCTGCAGATTGAAGGGTAACTTGAAAAGGTAGGCCTTTCCCGATAGAAGAAATGTTTTATCTGCAAATTGAAGGGTAACCTGGAAACTCTACTTTGCTATACTTGGGGGCATTTAAACCTCTTGTGCGCAAGTGAAAAATGACCTCTATAGTTCCGCTAACTTCAACTACTTAAGTTGGGTGAGTGGTCGAATCGATTGTTCACCTTCATAGGGGCCAAATGGCACCGACAAAGTAAAGGAAAAATTTTCCTACATGACCTTAGTAGTTAACTAACCCCTAGGATAGTAGTTGGTTGTTCTTAACTGGCATGCGAAAGGATATGGAGCAAAGCTTCGAAAGGTGCAAGCTCCATAAAAATGGAATCTATCGATGATATGTCCTTATTATATGACTGGCATGAGTAGTTTTTATGTGAAGTTCAAGCTCGTTAAAAATTAAACCTAAGCAATGAGCAAATGCTTTCCCCAGAGTTTAAGCTCATTAAAAAATGAACCAATCTTTGGTAAATAACCATTGTGAATGCATTATCATCAGCTGCTTGAGCCTTGGTCGTGTTCTCATCATCACCTCCACTCTGTTTTTGGCCGATCATATGCCTCCATTTGATTGTTTTCCCTTTTGAGGAACATCTGCGATGAGTGATTCTGTTAGCCATCCTTGTGACACTGCCGTGATTGGGAAATTTCAAACCTTACCTGGAATCAGTAGCTACCCGAAATCATCACTCATTCCTCAAAAAACGAGTCTCCTTTAAGCTCTTTTCACCTGACTCATAAGATATGAAAAGATTGCCGAGCAATTGGCCTCTCCAGCTCATTAAAGCTACCAGAAGTGCTATCCCTCCTCTAGATTTTAATCTTTTTAGACTCGAGGGATTATTACACAAAAATATCGAGCGCTTGTCTTGTTCGGCTCGTTAAAACTATTGAAAATTCATCTTTCATATTATTTTATACTTTTTTCGGACTAAAGGGATTATATGACGAAAAAGGATTATTGGATTTTCCTTTCCATCCCTTTTCAGACTCTCTAAAATTGAAAAAGGATCGAGTTATCATTGTCGTTAAACTCGTTAAAATCAATAGCTGCAAACTTGTCATATAGACAAGAACGAGTTTCACTGTCACTAGGCTCGTTAAAACATAGCGATGAGTTCGACTGAAGGAAGAATTATATAACAAGCATATGTTATCCTCCTCAAGCTTGATAACAATGAAGAGGTACTGGTCAGCAATGACTAGGGAAATTAGGAAGAAAACTTGAAGAAACTTTATTGGTAGCAAGTCGCTCTTGAACATGACACTTTCACTCCACATTCGAGTCGGGTTGGGTTATTCCGTTCACCAGTCATATCACCATTGGTCCATTGTACCATCCATATTTGGGGTTAATGCTACCAATCCATTACAGTGTCGCCGGTATGTTCAAGAGAAGTGGCTTAAAGAATTCACCTGTGTCTCATCTGCTGCAATAAATTTACGCTCCATTCTTTCATGACCACCACCCTGAACCTTGTATCATCAGATCGTTTTCACCTCCAAAATCATTTCCTCCATTCCTTGTTGTAGATGTGGGATTCATTAAGGTCCTCCTATGACGGGTCGTTTCTTGTCGACGTCAGCTCATTATCCAAGAAGTCGACCTAGGAAAAACCCTTTCAGTACTTTAAAGCTTTCATGCCTCATGGCAAGTTTCTCACTTCTGGTGACAGGTTTACATCAATGGCCTTTGAATGAAAGATTTTATGTGGTGTTCGACGCCAAGTCCCTTTTTCACACCACATGAGTTGTACTATCATACCTTGATAGTATGATCGGTGATTCCTCTCGCGCCTGCTAACATCTTACATCATTGGCTAGTAATCAAGCGATGTCTTTCCATGTTCGACTCCAGAACATCTTTCACATGGATCGACTTGTACTCCGGGTGAAGATTAAACGAGTTTGAAGACCCCGGATCTAGTTTCATCCATCCGGGCTGCAATATATTCAGGGAGATAAAGACATCAAATGTACATCATTTCCGAACAGATGATCATCTGAATCGAAAGATGATGACTCCATCCGAATCATCAGTCTGCTACACATATAGTTGTCTGTCCTATGTACATGAAAATGAATTTATAAAGCTGAGCATGGGAATGCCGCCTTAGCTAGATCATGAACATATTATAAAGATAATGTATTGTATTGTATCTTATTACAGGTCGCCTTCTAGCTCGAAAAAACCTTGGATCCTCATGATAAAGCATTTCACCCGACATCAAAAGATTAATGACCACATGATTTAGGGGGAAACTATTATAGAAATTTTTGGGCACTGCAACCCCAATCATACATCTCCATAAACCAAGGGCTTCTAAGTCCCTAAAAGTGTTGCTTCACACCCTAAAGGAACAAGGTCAGCTGATTACATCATCTACCAGAAGTTCTCCATGGAAAAATGCTCAGAACTGGTCAAAACTGGACCATACAGGCTGCTCAGTGCTAAGGGTACGATGCATCTCACCTGCTCAGTGCAAAAAGTGAGATGCATACTAGAAAGCCCTTCTGTAGGGTGTGATGAGCGAGAGTAGAAAAATGGCAGAGACAGTTTGCGAGGAGGATCATGGAATCTTCCAGAAACTTCTCCTATGACACTTGCCTCTCTGAATTCTCCCAGGGATGAGTAAGAGATCATGAATCTCCAAGTGGAACCAAGAATTATCAGAGAGAGGACACTAATCAAAAACCCTGCAGCTGACTCAACCCCCTGCAAACATCTATATATGGATCCCTCATCACAGAGTTCTGGGGGGTGGAATCTTGTATTTTGTAAGGAAGTGTTGTTGGTTTCTTGGTGAAATTTCATAGTGTTGGGTGATCTAAGCTTTTCATGAGGTGAAGAAGGGCTTTCATGCTGGGAGGATGACGCTGGGTCAGAATAATAGGTTGTAATCCTCTTTGCTATTTCTTGATATTAATAAAGCTATTCAAGTTTTCCTCCACATTCTTGTATGTTTGATAATATATGCATTTGTGTGGTCAATATATATCTGGTCCTATATTGTTCATGA
Source organism: Pinus taeda (assembly GCA_000404065.3). Lineage (NCBI taxonomy): Eukaryota > Viridiplantae > Streptophyta > Pinopsida > Pinales > Pinaceae > Pinus > Pinus taeda. The sequence continues at coordinate 5,092 of APFE031554405.1, forward strand.
CTGTAGATCTCTGTTCTTCGATAGTATTATGCTGCTTTGACTCTACAGGTGCTCTTTGAAGCTAGGCAAGTGAGGAGAGAGCGGAAAAGATCTGTCAGAAGGGAGAGGAACCAAGCAAGGAAGCAAGTGCAAGATTGAGGTTGGTATCCTTTGTTCCCCTCTTATCTACTTTTCATAAAGGAAAGCGAAAGTAGCTTTGGTTTGTTTGTTTCTAAGATAGCTACCCATCTTAATGGGACTAGCAGCTTCGAGTGGACACTAGATTTCCCAATAACACTCTCAACCACCAAGTCTCTAACATTTGCCTTGCTCCTCAGGGTTGTGGATGCATCTTGAACCTCAAGAGCATACAGGTTCTTGACTCGTGAACCGATCTGCTTCACTTGTCTCATGGTGATGTGTTTAAGGAAAACCATTCCCTTACTGAAGACAACATCATAGCCTTTGTCCTCCAACATCACGACCGATACCAAGTTCTTCTTCAGTCTAGGCACATACTTCACATATGTTAAGGTGATAGAAGCTCCATGCTCCCTCTGAAAATCAACTGTGCCCACTCCTAAAACACTAAACTTTTCATCGTCACCCATCTCTATGCAAATATTGAGGTCTTTCTCCTCCAAGGTACTGAATAAAATTTTATCATCGGTCATGTGGAATGAGGCTCCACTGTCAAGATACCAACCACAACCCATCATCGATAACACCATGCATGCGATGAGGGTGAAGTCCATTTCGAATTGAGAGGCTAATGCCTCATCTTCCGATCCATCCAAGGATCCCTTCTTGGAGTTCTTCGATGGGAAATTAGTCACATAATGACCCATCTTGTGACAATTAAAGCATCTCACTTTAGACTTGTCACCCTTCTTCCCTCCATGAGAAGAATTCAATTTGGAATGGGACGTCTTCCCCTTCTCTTTCCTTGCCTTACTTGATAAGGACAATTTTTCTTCATCATCATCCTTGGATGAAGAACCATCTTGAGTGCTCCTCCTAATCTCCTCCTGCATGAGATCTGACCACAGGCGTTCCCAATCCTGCAGTTTCTCCCTTCCATTCACAGAGTCCTGGTAGCTATGCTAGCTCTTTGGAATGCTAAGGAGAGCAAGGCTCACCATATCATCATCAACAATAGTTATTCCCACACTTCCAAGCTCATCTCTACAGGCTGTGAGCTTGTTCAGATATGTGGAAATAGTATTGACGTTCTCCATCTTGATTCTTCGAAGCTTATCCTTGAGCGCCAATTTCCTGCATTCGTTATTGTCCTCATAGAGGTCCTTCAATGTCTTCCGCATTGAATATGGAGTATCCTTCCCATGGAGACTCAAGATAATATGGTCTTGAACCCCCTCAAGTATGATCCGTCTTGCCCTCGCCACACACTTCTTCGACTCAACCAACTCTTGTGCATTAGCTGAACCTGGCTTTGGTATTTCTTGATCAATGAAATCCTTCAAGCTGTTGTCTTCTAATACAACCTCCATGCAATATTTCCATGCTATGTAATTCGAGCTGCCTTCCAAGGCATACTCGAGTCTCAAGCCATAGAACACCATTGGCCAAACTTGAAGTATGATAAGAATTCGATTTGCACCTGTAATCCCGAACTCCAAACTTCGAATTCTCTTCTCTGTATGCTATTCATAGCTCCGATAAACTCAGCTTTGATACCATGTAGAAATTTCTACAAATCAGCTAGTTCTGTTACCACGTAGAATTTCCTACAAACTCTCTACAAATATACCTATGAGATCTATGTAGAAAATCTAATTGTAGATTAACTTGATAATGCAATATACCAAAGAAAAATACAGCAATCTACTTCTACTATCAAACTTGTGGAAGCTTAAAGATCGAGCTGAATTAGAGCTGAACAGATATAAGCATAAGAAGAAGAATCAATAAACATGAAACACAGAAAATACTCAGGGGAAAGCCTCAGCTAAAAACCCCACTATCTGTATTATCATACAAGGTGGAAATATCTTAGAATTACACAAAGCCTTAGCTCTCACAACTAGCTAGCTCTCAGTACAATCCTTCTGGATGCTCACAGGCAAATAAATATTCTCACAAGCCTTCTCCTTTGCCCTCCAAGTCTCCTATTTCCTTGTGCATTTTCTCCTGGGTGATCCTCCTGTTACCAAGTGCAAGACTGATCGCTCACACTGATCCTACACCCTGTAAAACTACACAATCCTCAAGGAACCTTTCCTTGACTGCATGGATGAGTTTCCTTTATAGGAAAACACATGCAACTGACAGTAACATGTCCTTGACATTTAGCTCAACTGGGTCTTTCTCGGAATAGACATGCATGGGTTTCTGATGAGGGAATCTTCAATTATCTGGTGTACACTAGTTGAGTGCATGCATGCATCAACTGATTGATAACTCACAATTAGTTCCTCAAACAGTTTGGAACTAATTTAACTAGAATTAACTCAATAAACTGAGATAACTAATTACAACTCAATTATAACTCAATCTTATCTCCTTAATTAATGGATAATATCCTTAATTTAAGGGATAATTGTTGCATGACTTTAGAAAGACTTCTAAATTTAATTTTTCCAAATAATTAACTCAAGATGAATTAATTAATTATTTCCAAGTAGCTGATGAGACTAAATTTGAATTTAATTCACAATTTTATTTCAAGGACAAATTAAAATTGGAATATTCTGACCTGAGTGGAAATGAACAGGAGAGCACAGGTTTCCAGATCTAGGGTTTGAAGCTAGACAATAACAGGGTCAGGCTTGCAGAACTGTTCAGGAGGGGACATGTCCTGTCTAGCCAAATGGTAAACGAGGGGTCCAGAGGGACCCCCACATACAGACAAATCATTATGTATAAACAACTAACTCAGAAGGGAGTGCAGATAGAAGGGCTTGATAGGTCAAGATCAGCAGAAGAGACCAATAAGAAAAGAAACGAAAACAAAGATAAGGCAGATCAATCTGCCAATAATCAGAAGGAGAAAGAGAACACCCGCTGTTTCAATGGACAGAAAAAGGATAAGGAGAAAAAAGAAAATGAGGAACAACAGAACAACAGAGGAGAGGAACAGGAATATCCGGAACATGAAGCAACGGAGGAAGAAAATGAAGTAGAGGACAAATCGCAAGAGAATCTTACTCACAGACCAACTCAGGGTCCATGTAAACCCAGAGCAGCAGAAAACTTAAGAGTGGTACTAACGGATCCTGAAATACAGGCCTACAGAGACCACATGGCAGCGCATGTAGTGATCTATAGATTTATGGGACTGTGGCCAACGGAAAAGGCACTATGTCAGTGGATTAAGCAGTATTGGAGGCCCAAAGGAGATGTCAGTCTGCACCTGGGAGCAAAAGGCTTCTTTACAGTGGTATTCTCCAATCTGGAGGATCTGTATAGAGTCTTTGATGGAGGCCCCTACTTCTTTGCTTCAACGGGCCTCTACATGAAGCCTTGGAAACCTAACTTTGTACCAGAGAAGGAAACCTTCAAGAAGGTCCCAGTCTAGATCTGGCTCTTTGCACTCCCTATAGACTATTGGGGTCTGGCCGCACTCAAACAAATTGGGGACAAATTAGGAACATTCATCAAAGCTTCAGAAGCTACTTTACAAAAGAGATACACTTCTTGTGCTCGGATCTGCGTGGAGATGGACGTGTCCGGAGCATTGCATGAAGGTCTATGGCTCAAATACAAAGACGAAGACTACTTTCAAGCTATCGACTATGAGCAAATCCCGTTTCGGTGCAGAAAGTGCCATGAACATGGACACTTAATAAGGGAATGCCCTTTGAACAAAACGACAGAGATACAAACGGAAGACCAGGAAGCAAAGATTAAAGACACCTTCACTCGTCCAAAAGCTAGACAGAGAGCACACAGGAGGCGACAAAACAAAACAAACGAAGTACAAGCTAACACAAGCAACGCTTTCAAAGTTTTGGAAACTGAAAAGGATATAGAGAACCAGAACAAGGAGAGCACGAACAAGGAAGCAAATAAAGCAGCAACGGTTACAGCAACCAAAGGAATGGAAGAGGAAAATCCACACAGCACAAAAATCACTCAGGAGGGAACAAAAGAAGCAGAGGAGGACACCAAAATGGGAATAAGCAATATAGGTAGTGAGGACATGGAACTCCAAGAGATTGCTAAGCTAGAAGGAGTCAATCTCCCAGACATGGTGGAAGATTGGAGAAGAAAAGGGGTGGAGAACATCTCGGAGGAGGAAATCCAGAAAATCAATGCAATCATCATAGCCAAGCAAAAGGCCGAAATGGAAATGCATAATAGGAAACTGGGAGTAGTAAAAGGCAAAGAAGCGAGAACGAAGAGTGCACTTCAAATAACCTCGAGCTCATCTCAGAAGAAGAAAAGGGGGCGAAGAACAAACAATGAAGTACTTCAGGAAATGGGATATATGCTCATTAACTCGGGTAAGATGAAATCTCTAGATGCCTTCTCTTTTGGTTCTTAAATCTCACATGTTTTAAATGATGAAAATCTTCTCATGGAATGTTAGATGGCTCAATGGCCAAACAAAACAATGATTGCTAAAGAGGAAAATCCAACAGGAAAAGCCAGATTTAATTTTGGTACAAGAAACTAAATGCACAAGTAACATTATTCAGATGTTTAACAGAAAACTAGGTAGAAGATTGGAACACATGAATATAGATAGTCAAAGGTGGGAGGGAAGTCTAGTAACATGGTGGAATCCTCATGTCCTTAGAGTACTTTCCTCAGAAGCATCCAAATACTATTTAGCCTTAGAATGTCAAGTAATAGGCAACTCAGACATCTATTTATGTATCAATGTCTATGGGCCTCAAAAATTAGATGATAAGCTCAAATTATTGAATTCGCTAGTAAAGCTGAAGCGGAGGCATCCCAGAGCGAAGGTTATCATAGGAGGGGACTTTAACATGATAACCTCGCTATCGGAAAAAAAGGGAGGAATCAGAAAGTTAAACAAGGATTCCGAGGCCTTTGTGGAGTTCATAAGTTCAGCAAGACTCATAGATGTCCAGCCTAGGAGTGGGGCTTTCACCTGGAACAACAGAATGGGTGGGGAAAGACAAATTGCCTCCCATCTAGACAGATTCCTGGTCTCTGAAAATCTATTACTGGAAGGTGTAACCGTTTACTCTGATATTCTCCCCTGTGGAGGATCTGATCACTGGCCCATCTCACTCACGACCACTATTCTAGGTACGCCTAGAAACAAACCTTTCAGGTTTGAAAATTTTTGGCTAGATCACCCGGATTTCATCCAGCTAGTTGAAAAATGGTGGCAAGAACCAGTGGAAATTAGAGGTAGTAAAATGTACAAACTACAGGGTAAATTGAAACATGTCAAGCTTAGAATCAAAGAATGGAACACTAAGGTATTTGGAAACATTTTCAAAGAGAAAATTAAAATAGAAGAGCAGCTTGAGAATATACACAAGGAATGGATTCAGGGCATTAGGAGTCCAGACACAGTGGATCAAGAGAAACGGTTGATGCAGCATTGGCAAGACAGATGCCAACAGGAAGAAACGCTGTGGAGACAGAAATCCAGAATTCAATGGCTCAAGGAAGGTGAACAAAATACCAAATTCTTTCACAGATCGGCGCTGGACCATAGAGGGGTTAACAAGATCCTCAGCCTCAAAAATGAGCAAGGGGAAGTATTGAAAATCATCAAGACATCGCTACTTTACTCACGGAGCACTTCAATAACATTGCCCAGGAACCAGAGATCGACAGAACTGAAGCTATTGGGAACCTCATCAAATCAATCCCCATCTCTATTTCTAATGAACAAAATCGAGCGCTCAGTAGAGGAATCTCCTTAGAAGAAGTGGAGGAAGCGGTCAGGGATATGCCAAATGACAAAGCGCCAGGCCCTGATGGCTTTACCATAAATTTCTACAAAGCCTGTTGGGAGATTGTTAAATGGGAAGTATGGGAAGTGGTGGAGGATTTTAGGCGCTTTGCATTGATTCTGAAAGCTTTGAATTCCACTTTCCTAGCTCTTATCCCCAAAGAAGAGGAAGCCACTACCCCGGCCAAATTCTGTCCCATTGCTCTTTGTAACGTTATGTACAACATTATCTCTAAAGTCATAGCTAACGGATTGAAGCCTATTCTTCCTGGTCTCATCTCCGAAGAACAATCTGGATATGTTGAGGGAAGACAAATCTTGGACAACATCCTGTTGGCTCAAGAGATGGTCCATACTCTGCAATCCAGGAAAGTAGCTGGCATGATGATGCAACTTGACCTATCGAAGGCTTATGACAAAGCAAGCTGGAATTACTTGGAAGCAATCCTCAAAGCCTTCGGGTTTGACAGTCATTGGATCAGGTGGGTTATGGCCCTAATCAAATCAACCAGATTCTCCATACTGGTTAATGGCGCCCCGGCTTACCAATTCACTCCCTCTCGAGGGCTTAGACAAGGAGACCATCTGTCCCCTTTCCTTTTTGTAATCTTGATGGAAGGATTGAGCAGGCTCATTAGGCAAGCTAAGGAGGAAGGTAAGATCAAAGGATTGCAACCATTTCCCTCTATTCCAGCAACTACGCATCAACAATTCGTGGACGACACTATGCTGCATGGATCACCTACTATAAAAGAAGCTCAAGGCTATAAGAATATCCTCAACCTGTTCAGCGAGGCCTCAGGTATGGATATTAACCTTTCCAAATCAACCATTTTCTTTTTCAACACGAATGTTGCGGTTCAGAGAAACCTCTCACGTATTCTAGGTTTCCGAAGAGGCAATCTGCCCTCCAGGTACTTAGGAGCTCCTCTCTCTGATAAATTATGGCAAAAGTCTCACTGGGAAAAACTCCTTGATAACCTAAAGAAAAGATGCCAGCACTGGACTCACAGAGCTCTCAATTTAGCTGGAAGGTTAGTTCTCACCAAAGTGGTCCTTCAGGCAATCCCGCAGTATTTGCTATCCATTATCCCGGCACCCCAAGGAATCCTTCAACAAATCAGATCCACTCAGAGGACTTTCCTATGGTCTGGTAATGCAGAGAAGAGGAAATGGTCGCTAGTTGCTTGGAATAAACTTTGCAAGCCGGAGATCTTAGGCGGGTTAAACCTTCTAAATTCCCTGACCATAAATAAAGCTTGTGGAGCCAAACTATGGTGGAAATGGTTAAAGGAACCCAATTTACCATGGGCTCATCATTGGAAGGCCAAATATGCCCCCTCACGAAGTAACCAGGATTTAATTAGAATGCAGGAAAGCCCAGAGGGCTCCCCAATTTGGAATCTAGCAAGGAAAAACAGGGACATCATTCAGGAGAATAGTTTCTGGGAAGTACGCAATGGCAAAACAACCCTCTTTTGGGAGGATGCGTGGCATCAATATCCCAAATTGGAAAAACCAGAGCTTGCAGAATTACAAAGAAGACTGCAAGAATAGGGGAGGCTAACGGTTCACCACTATTGGTCGCAGGATAACAGTGACATTACATGGAGGAAATGGGCAAAAAGCGAAATAGAGAGCATAGGGGAAGGGAATACGAATGCCAACACCCTGAACAACATATTAGATAGAAGAAAAATCAGGACAGTAGAGGACAATGACAAGCTAAGATGGGGAAATCAAGGAGGGGGCAATTTCACCCACAAAGAGGCTCGATTATGCATCGAAAAGGTAGAGCAAATCGACAAAGCAGCTTGGAGCAGTAAGGTTTGGGACTCCCAAAGCTGGCCAAAAATTAGAACCTTCCTTTGGCTGCTAATGCAGAGGAAGACACTTACGTGGGAGAATCTACAGAAAAAAGGGTTCAGTGGCCCGTCAAAATGTCCGCTCTGCAACAGGGAAGAGGAGACCATGAACCATGTTTTCAACAACTGTGACTTAGCTGATAACTTGTGGAAATGGGCAGAAGAAATCATGAGACAAACAGATAGGAATAGAGATTCGATCTAGGAGACCATTGAGAAATGGCGAGGACATTTCTCGGGTAATCAAAAAGTAAACACCATCTGGAAATTATTACCAGGGTTTATCACCTGGACTTTATGGAAAGAGAGGAATAGAAGGGTGTTTCGGAACGAAACCAGAAATATCACCCACTCATGTGAGACCATCAAGCAAAATATAAAACAACAAATCAGAATAAAATGAAAAACAGAGCAGAACGATAAAGCCGTGGGTGAAGACTTACGAATTTTGAGAACCTTTGACTTGGACAGAGAGGCTGAAATTCTGACGGGCAGGCAGCAATAGGAGCTCAGGACCACCATAAACATCTGGAAGCGTCCGCCACCCGGCTTCCTCAAGCTGAACTTCGATGGAGCCTCGAGAGGCAATCCCGGTCTCGCTGGCATCGGAGGGGTCATCAGAAACAGCGAAGGTGAAATTCTGCATATTTACAGCAGGGCATTGGGAGAAGGGACGAACAACAAAATGGAATTCACAGCTATGGAGCAGGGTCTCAGAATTCTGCGAAGCCTCCATGCGGGTGCTGTTGTAATTGAGGGAGACTCTCAGCTGGCCATCACAGCAGCCAAGAGGATGTATGCTGGAATGAAGGCGAGCAAAGTAACGCAACATTGGAGATTGGCAAAGATCACAGAAAGCATAGCCGAACATTTGGGGTGGCTGAAGGGATTGGTCTTTCAGGTGGTACGTCACAAGGCCAACATCGTTGCTAACCACCTGGCGAACGTCGGCATAGAGAACCCCATCACGATTTGGGACAGCTGTTGGTAGGATGTCAACTGCCTGAATTTAAAAGAGGATTGTACCCGACTCTCAAGGCAGGATCTCCTAAATGAGAGATAGGTGTAAGCGGGTGGTGGATGTCATTCGCACTACGGCATGACAATGATAACAGTGAATGCTACGAAAGGAAATAAATGACGACAGGAGAATGAAGGACAACTAGGTCAGAAGCAATCAATGCTCAAGGAGGTGAAGGCTAAACATAGAGTTAAAATGACCATGACAGAAGAGTGCCGCCAATCCAATAGCGGGCGAGGGGACACCTGGATAGACACGAAGGAAATCAGGAAGGGTGATCGCAAAGGAAATCTCGGGGATCATAAATGGAATTCTAGTCCATCAACCAACAATTATGACAGCCGGACAGGATAGCATCAGTGCAACAAGCGAATGAATTACGAAGCTTCGAACAACAGCATCTATTTATACAAAGACGCAAACCCCAGAATGAGAATCAGATCTGCTACAGGAGAGCGAAAGAAAGGTTCCCTTATCTTCAAGTTGCAAAGGTTTCATCGCAGTGTAGGTAGCAGGATGGCGAGCGGAGGAAGTCGAAATGCCTCGGCGAATAATGAACTGAAGAGAGCCAAAACGACTTATGAGACCCGCACCTCCCAGAGGGAGAAACGATGAATTGAAGAGCTCGAAGCCATGGTGAAAGATGAGGAAAAGAACATGGACCAGCAGGAATTTGTTAAGGAAATCGATTGGGTGCAAGACCCAGGAACGGTTACCACTCGGGCAACGCAGTTTGTAAGGACCCAGACGGAGATGTGGAGATTGAAGACGATGCTGGCCAAAGCTATCAGTATGCAGGGGGACTCTGCCAACCAGCTGAAGCAGGCTCAGGAAAAACTCGCAGCGGTCAATGAGGAGCATGCAACCATTTTGGAAGGCTTGGATTTCAAGATAAGCAGTATGGAGCAGAAACTCGACACCATTTCGAAGAAGTTTACGGTCCTGATCAGCCTGATGAGGCACACCATTAATCAGGAGGGCCGTGCCACTGAGGAAGCTTCGGGAGGGTCAAAGAAGCCGAATGCTCTTCAGTCGCACGCATTGGCAGACCAGGCCAAGGCGTCTGATGCGCAGGAGAAATCCAAGAATTACATAGTCCTCGACACCTACTGATTTCATGCACGCTGTTGGGTATGCTTGCTGGGGCTTTTTTCTTTGTTGTTTCTGTCTGGGTTTGTCCACGGCTGTTAGAGGTTTTTTGTGTAAAGGGCTTCTCTATTTCAGCCCTGCTAATAGTCCTTGGTTAAGCGGTTATCAGGTCCTTTTTCTTAGATCCTATTTCTCTAGCTGCCCTGCGAGGTAGGCTCTGGGATCAATCGGGTATGGGTAATGGCAAATATTAGCTGATTTCAGTCTATGACTGCTCTAGCAGTCTCTTTTGTACACTATGTATCTTCACATAATATAAATATAACAACGCTAATTTACAAAAAAAAAAAATTGGAATATTCTAGATTCTATTTTTATCATTTCTTGTTGATATTTTCAACATAACGAAGGAAATGCAAAAATCCATGGGGCATAGATTCCCTTTCTCGTCATTAAATGGATTTTATAATGGGTGGAGAAATATCTAGAATTATGTTAGCACTGAGAGAGTCTAGAGATGTCCAACAAAAAATAATTCTAAAATTTCTATTTATCGAAAATTAATTGGGACTTGCTCACGGGCAGTAGAATAGATAATGATTGGGGTGTACTATTACCTTGATGTGAAGGTCGTCGGTTCGAAACTCTACGTGAGAAAATCCAAGCATGTTAAAGGCTTGTGTGGCATAGGATGGATATGATCCCTAGGTGACTTTGACGACTTAGATTCCCTTCGGTTGTGATTTTTCAAGCCATGGTTCAAGCCTGGTGTAATCCCCGATGAACTTTGACCACTTGAAAAAACAATGGGATTCACAACTAAATGTCCCACTAGATTTCACATGCAACTAACAACTCACTCTATTTAATAGAGGATATTACTATACTTTAACGCTCCCCCTTAATATCTACCGCTACATTTACTAAAAATGCCTAATTGTTTCCTTTGAAACTCAAAATTTTTTCTTCCCAATGGCTTGGTGAAGATAACTACTAGTTGATCTCTAGATTCACAAAATTGAAGAGATACATCCTGATTGTTGACAAGCTCATAAATGAAGTGATATATGGTATCAATTTGTTTACATTTGCAGTGAAACACATGATTTTTGGAAAGTTCAATAGGGTAATTATTATCATTGAAAATATGAGTTGGGTCCTTGTTCTTTTCAGGCTGAGGATCATTTATCAATCTTCTTAACCAAACTTCCTATGATACTACTCCTGTTGTTGCTACATACCCTACTCCTTCCAATGAAATCACAACAATGGGCTAATTATTAGATGCCCATGAAATTAATCTTGTACCTAGGTGGAATTCATAGTGGAGGTACTCTTTCTATCATCAATGCTTATCACAAATTCACTATCTATGTAAAAAAAAATGGATATCCTTTGAATTAATGTATAAAATTCCATACTATATTGTTCCTGCGATATACCTTAAAATCATTTTTCTTGTTGTCCAATTAGTTTATTTTGGTGAGTCCATGAACTTGGATATAAGATTGATTGAATACATTATATCAAACCTTGTTTTTGTAAGATGCATTATTTTTCATACTAGCTACTTGTATAAAGTGGAATTGACTATTGGATTGTTGTAATCATTACTTATGTTTGTTCCTGGGACAATTGGTGTGTTTGGTAGCTTGCAATCACTCATCCTGAATCTTTTCAAAATATCATTTCTATACTTTCTTTAACAAAATAATATTCCTTTCTTAAACTATTCAAATTCTATTCCAAGAAAATATTCATGTGACCAAGATTGATCATCTCAAATTCCTTCTCCATGGTTTGAAAATCTTCAAGCTAAAAATTTCCTATATAAATCATATCATCAACCTAAGTGCAAACAATTAAAATATTACCTTATAGATATTTTTATGAAGAGTGGGTTCATTATTACTATGTTCGAATCCTTTTTTGAGAATATATGAATTATTTACGTTGTACCATGTTCTTGGGGATTGTTTTAAACCATAGAAATTGATCTGAAAATGGGGCTCTTAGGCTTCTTGTCTAACTTACAAGAACATCTCCCACTTACAAAGCTTTAAATATTCCCCAGTCTTATTGATTAACCAATGTGGAATTGAGAATATGCTTGGAAAGATAGGTGTATGCTTATATTGGTTTTAAAAATGCTTATTTATGTTTATGTGCTTTTAAAATTCTGTTGTTTGTGCTGATATGTAAATACATATGACAGTTGACAAATGCAACAATAAGAAAACACATAAGACAATAATTTAACATGGAGTTAACCCAAAACTCTTGGGCTACGTCTCCTTGAGCTCTGGTCAACCTGACTAGGCTCTCTGGGATTATAAAAAGTCCTTTTATTTTTTACAAGCTCTTGGCTTGACTCCACTATTTTACATAGAAACAATGGGCTCGGAACACCATTTCTCCTTGGCTCTGAAGCTCTCAGCTTTCTGGCTTTGGCTCTAGCTTCTCTGAGCTCTCTACCTCGGCCTCTGTGTGCCTCTATGATTCGCTTGACCTCCAAGTGATCCTCGACAACCTTCTAGTGACCTTTTGCAGCTCTGCTTTCAACTTTCTTTGGCTGCTTCTACTAGCTTCTTCCTCCTGTGCTCTCACTTGTGCTCTCTGGCTCTTTTGAGGCATTTTCCTGACTTTTTGGCTTCCCTGGCCATTTATCTATGATTCATTGTCCCTCTGCGGCTCTGTCACTTCACAACGCGTCATTGCCTATAACAATACCTGTTGCAGCGTGGCATGATGATCAAGAGCGGTTACAAAAGGAATTGGTGCTGTTTCATAGTCAAAAACCTGAAAACGAAGAATATCCCATTACACAGGGAATGTCCACAAAATACACTATTGGGCGTGATTTTCGGACGTAAAATCCCATTCAATCACCCCTAAATCCCTATTGGGTCTGTCATTAGGTGTTATAGCACATCGCCTTAGTGTATTGTACAAAATACCAAATACACAGGAAAACGGTGAAAAACTCGAGAAAATTCATCTTATCAGACTTCTAAATGTATCGCAAATGCCCCTAATATCGCCTCAGGTCTACCTTGGGTTGCTTTCACAAGCCCTATCGTCAATCTAGGTGATCTCCGTTCTAACGCAATATGCAATCTCAGGCGCCCTAAGCGTACGGAGGTTACCCGCCTGAAAAGGCATTTTTCCTCTGTCGTTCGCCAGCCACGCATCGTTCATTGTATGGGATCAGGTGGAGCCGGCCCAATACCATTTACCACTTGAGGCCCTCCCGAAATCCCACTTTATAGGAACTCAAATTTTATCAATCGCACCTATAAATTCCCTTCGGGTCCGGCTGTATCGCCTTGGGGGCTTTTCCTTTGTATTTTTATTTTTATGTCGAAACGTGTTTATACACGGTAAAGTTCCTTTTTCTGGAACTCAAATATTATGATGCCAGCTTTATAAAACCCATAGGGTTCGACGATTGCGTGCGCATGTACTATCACCCCCTTTTATCACTGCGATACGACATTGCAATGCGATATATCATAATCTCTCGTCGCATATCCCTGGGGCTCCGTCCCTTGTCTTATGCCATCACAGATGCTGATTCGCCGATCAGCAATCGCAATGTCACATAGGCCTGGGTCCTTCCCTCACGTTATGTGCACCATCCTACCTCCGACCCGATATGTTGGGGATCGGCAATCGGGGGTGGCTTCCCCTCTTCGCTTAAGTCTTCCTTTGGCCCTCCTTTGACATGATTTCCCTTTATAAGGGTTTTTTGCCCATTTGAGGGGAATTTGCCACTTTTTCTAAAGAACAAAAGGGCACTTCTTTTGGTGATAGCTTCTACATCTTGAGTCCATTTTTTCCCTTTCAAGTTGTAGTAGATTCAGAATGAAAATATCTCTGCAATGGGGCTATTTCTAGGAACTTCCTTGGACTTTCATTTTCCATTGTGAGGAACACTCAGACTTAGGAGTCTATCCAAAATCAATTTTGGATCACAAATCCTTCTTTAACTTGTAAAATTTCTATTCTTGGCCCTTCATTTCATACCCTAGAGGTTGATCTATATAAATTCTTCCTTCAATATTCCATTTAAAAAGGTTGATTTGACATCGATTTGATAAGATGGCCAATTCTTTGCTACTATTGCTAATACTGTTATGATAGTATCCATTCTTTCTACCAGGGCAGAGGTTTCTACTCTAGGTTGTTGTGTAAAGCCTTTTTCTAACAATATAAGTTTGCGCTTTTCAATTTCCCCCTTTTTATTAAACTTTGTCTTATAGACCCATTTTCCTCTAATGCTTGTTTTTCCTTCTAGTAGATATAGAAGACTTCATGTATACTTTGTTTCTATAGCTGCAAATTATTCATTCATAGCTTCAACACATTCTTTCTTTTCACTACTTCTTCAAAATGTGTTGGCTCACAAGACAATAAAGCAAGATGTACCTGTTCATTATCTATTTGTTCATAAATCTCTCTAAAAATTCTTGTTTTCTGCAAAATGGTGGATTCATATTCACTATTTGAGGATGGACTGTGCACATTATATCTTCATTGGTTTGTGTCTTCAGCTGGAACTTGTAGGCATGGAAATCCTTGTCTTAGTTTTTAAACTTTTGTTGTATCACCCTATTCAAATGCATGTCAGTAAATTTGATTCATGTTTTTCCCTTTATCTTGATCATTCCATGCTTGATCTTCAAGGAATTTAACATCTCTTGAAATAATTGTTTTCTTGGTGATAGGATTGTACAATTTGTAACCCTTGGATTCTTCACTATGTCTAAAATATATGCAGTTTTGGCTTTTTTCATCCAATTTCCTCCTCAATTCGTTTGGACCACGTGCATAGGCTACACAACCAAAGATCCTCAAGTGTGATCCACTTTTCTTGGCACCACTCCAATCTTACAAAAGAACTCTGTCTTTGGAACTTGTGGTTGGAGATCTATTCAAATATAAATTGAAAATGTTATTGCTTCTATCCAATACTCATTTGGTAAATTTTGTTCCTTCAACATGCTTCTTTCCATATTCATCATGGTCTAAGTTTTTCTTTCTGCTACTCCATTACTTTGTGGAGAGTAACTTGTCATAAATTTCCTCTTGATATCTTCATCCCCACAATATGTTTCAAAATATTTGAAATTTTATTCACCTCCTCCTTTTGATGTTAATATTTTAATATGCTTGCCACTTTTCGTCTCTTCCATTGACTTTGAATTTATTGAGTTTTCCAAATGTATAGTATTTCTTTTTTATGAATAAGACCCATGTCATTCTCCTAAAATCATCAATAAAGGTTAGAAAATAAAGACTGCTTCCTATTGATTTTGTTTGCACTGGACCACAAAGGTTTGTATTTACTAGTTTACGTGGACTTTTGGCTCTATAGCTAGTGCCATTTAGAAACTTGTTTACTTTTTGTTTGGCCAAGATAGAACTTTCACATGGATTATGATGGAAATATATCATATGAAGACCTAGAACCATAGACATCTTTTGCAAAAGATCAAGATTGTTAAAAGTGAAATGGACATATCTAAGATGCAATAACCAAGTTTCATCAGATCTTGGTACAAACTAAGTATATGATAATGAATGCTTGGCATTTCTCATGACAACACGAAACATCTTATTTTTTTCATTTGGATCTTTTTTATGACTCTTTGAATAGGTGGCCTATCAAGAATTGTGCAAGTAAGACCTTTAAAGTTGACTTCAAAACCATTTTCACTCATTTGTCCTACACTTAATAGGTTATGTTTTAAACTTTGTACACAATAGACATCATGAATGACCTTTTTGTCATTCCATTTCATTACAATCATAACAATTCCTTTGATTAAGGAATTAATAATATGATCATCACCCAACTTAATTTGAGTTTTAAATTTTTTCATCGGAACTTGAAAAAATACTTTTGTTACCTGTCATATGGTAAATGCAGCCACTTTCTAGTAACCAAATATCTTCATTGTTATTTTCTAACGCTGTTGAAGAATAAAGAAGCATAGACGATGTTGTACCTTCATCAATTCTTGAAACATGTGCACTACCTTTGTTCAAATTTGTTTACTTATTCTTGCATTCACTTTTAAAATGGCCATAATTCTTGCAATAATAGCACTATATATTTGAAACGTCTATCCTTGCTCTTCGTTTGTTGTTTCAACCTCTTCCTCTTTCATTATATGGTTGATCAGGTTGACTTGATGCATTATTTCTATTGCTAGAACATCCTCTTCCTAGTTTTCCTCCGCTTACACTACTTCTACCTCTTCCTCTATTGATTGTCTTCAGATTGAAATGGATTTTCTAATGAGTCATTTCTACGTTTAACTCTTGACTCATGATTCAACATTGAACATGTCAACTCTTCAATTAAAAATTGGGACAAATCTTTATTCTTTTATGGATATCACATGAATATAAAATGAAGGTGGTAGGCTTCTAAGAAATTTCTCAACCATGCTTTGATCTAGAACATCCTCTTCAATAGTTCTAGGTTGATTTACCACTTTCATGACCTGAGTCATAAATTGGTATACTGATTCAACATCTCTTATTTGTAGATCTTCAAACTTCTTCCCAAGAATCAGAAGCTTGACATTCTTGACCTCGTCTATGCCTTTATATGCCTTTTCAAAAATCTCCCAAGCTTTATTGGAACTGGTTTTTGCGACAACATTATGAATTATTCAACGTCTCTTTGTAGATTCCAAAGTGCTATAGAATCCATTTTTTTCCTCTTTATTTAAGCATTTCTTTGGGAATTTTTCATTGCTACTTATTTTGTAGCTTATGGTTCTTCATATTTTGTGACTACTACTTCCCAACAATCCATACTATTCAAAAAAACTCTTCATTTGTATTACTCACATTGGATAATTGGTGTCATTCATTATGGGACACTGTGTATTCTGATTGTTGGTGGAATCCATGACTAAATTCTGTAATATGTTCCCCTTAGTGTGGATTTGAATCCTTCTCATTAATTTTAAATTCGATTGAAACCCTAATATAGATCTCAATATAGCCAAATAACCACAAATAAAAAATTTCCTTTAAAACCCCACACACATAATTACTACCATAAATAAAATATTTTTATAGAACAAAATAAAAGCTTCCTTATAGTAAATATTATACCACAATATTACTTTTACAAGCAAAATTCTATAAGGAGAATTATAAAAAGTGTGGTATATCAGTTGGCTTAGTCCCAAACATGGTTTAATATATCTATACTTTTTTTAAAAGAAAATCTAACTTTTAAGTTCCAAACAAGAATGTGGATTGAATGAATGGTGGATTATTCAATTATTTTTTTGGGGGATTTAAGGATGGTTAGGTAGACCCAAGGGTGGTGCGTGGACCCACCCATGGATGATTGTATGGTTTTTCACATCATGCTTTTTCCCATGGTATTGTATAGATTCGATTAAGGGAACTAGGATTATGTTCTAATATAGGGTTAATGGATTGGGGGTTTATGAATTCTTAGGTATATATATATATATATATTTATATTTATTTATATTATTATATATATATATATATATATAGGTGTATAGTTTTTATTCTTACTATTGCATTTTTTTTTTGTCTTTTAAGAATTCATTGGCAAGTAATTTCTGTACAGGGTTAAAATATTTGTTTGGTATGCAAGAAGCTTTGGATTCTAGTGAATGCCTTTAAAATTGATGTGTTTTTCTCAAGCCTTCGGCATACCTTGTTATAGCATGGGATCTATGAGATTTATTCTTGCGCTAAAAGGAAACAGATAACAGTGGAAAGATAAAGATCAAGAAATTCAACAGACAAAGTTTTGAGATGTGGAAACTTAAGATGGAAGATCTATTGGTGGATAAATATAAATGGATTGTGGTGGATCTAGGTAATAATCTTACTACAATGTTGACAAAGGACTTGATCAAGATGTATCAGAAGGAAAAGTGCATAATACAATTGTGTGTCTCAGATTAAATTTTACTGAATGTTTTAGAAGCTACAATGAAAGTTTTGTGGGACAAGTTATGGACTTTATATTAGTCTAAGTCCCTATGTGACATCCCCATCTTGGGTTTCTTCATGAAAATGCAATGTAAATGTTTTACAAAAAAAATTAAAAAGGGGGATTGAGTCAACGGTTACTTGTTGGGCACGTACGATAACTTTTTGGAAAGGTCTCTCTTAGCACTACATATTTCGCTGCAGGCCCTTGCCTATGGCTACAGGCCTGTCGCGGACCCCAAAAAATTCCATTTAGGGGGTCAAAACTGCTCCACAAGTTCAGGACCCGAAAAATTGCTAAAAATAGTAAATTGTGAAATGAATAAGGAAACATATGAAATTGACTGGGGGGGTTAGGTGGAATAGGCGGGTGGCCACCAATATCCACCTAGATCATTCCTACCCCCTTAGGAAGCAATGGTCCCCATTGCGTGCAAAGCCTCCGTGAGGTGAGAAAATTTCTATTGAACCTAGTCCCTGGTGAACCACTTGCCCTAGTGAAGGAGTTGGCCTGCTTTGACAACTCGATACAGTTGTATCCTCTGTTGGCGAGTTTTCTTCATTTATGCGTCCATGATATATGATAAGTTGTGTTATGTTCAATGCAGTTCGGGTTGAGCTCTGTTGGTGTGAGTTGTTCTGCAATGTCAGAAGTTTCAAACAATAGTGTAAAGTATGGCTGAAGGTGATCTACATTGAACAATGGGTGCAAACCAAGGAATGACAGGATGTCGAGATTGAAGGCATTGTCATCGATGACCTTAGTGATGGTGTATGGCCCATATCAAAGTAGGCAAAGCTTGCAGTGGGACCCAATAAGGTGCTCCTTCTACAAATGTAGACAAACTTTGTCACCCACCTAGAACTTGTGCGGCACTTGATGCTGATCATGTCGTTGCTTGTACTCAGCATTGACTCTATCCAATATATCATGGACCTATTGTCGGATGTCTTGAATGCGCTCAATGAAGTTGTTAGCCCTTTTAGCTTCAGACTGAATGTGAGATGAATATACTTGAGTGGCTGCAAATGGTATGATCACATCAATGGGGTGTAATGGATGAAATCCCAGCCCTACTGGAAAGGGGTTGTGGCTTATTGAGTTCTAGAGAGCTCTGTTGTAGCTGTGTTGGACATAGGGGAGAATTTCATCCCATGTGCGTGGATGCTTCGAGTTGTACATGCGTAGAATGTGTAGGGTAATCATGTTGACAACCTTTGTTTGGCCATTAGTTTGGGGATGGAAAGTCGTGGACTTAGTAAGTTTTGTATCCAGCATCGACCAGAGACTTGACCAAAATGCACTCATGAATCTGTTGTCCTGATCTAAGACAATGGACTGTAGGATCCCAAAGTGTACCCATTCTCACTCAAAAAATAGATTTGCAGTGGCCTCTGATGTGATACTCTTCTTGCAGGCCGCCATGCTGGCCATCTTAAAGAATTTGTTGACGACCATGAAAATTGAATTCTTTGCCTTGCTTAGTAGAAGGAAGGCCCGACATGTTATCCATGGAGATAGATTCCCAAGGCCGACTAGGAGTAGGTAGAGGAGTATACATTCCTTGCTTCTTGATGGTTCGTTTGGAAATGGCACAGGCTGTGTAGGATCTAATGTACTTCCCAACACCCTGATGAAGTTTTCGGCCAATAAAAATACTTATGCAATACTGCCACTATTTTCTCTACTCCAAAATGTCTAATGACTCGACTGTAGTGTGCCTCCCAAATAATCTTGACACACTCACTTGAAGGAACACAAATGTGTCCCAGGGTGGCATAACAGTGCATCCTAAAGGTCAAAATTTGGAACATGCTTGCCTTTAAGGAGTGTATGGTATACGTTGTCGAATTCTTGATCGCTCTTGTAAAGATGCATCCACCTCAATGTCTCGTGCCCACATGATTCAAGCACATTGATTAGCACCATGACCGGTGGTCGGCTGAGGCAATCAGAAACATTATTGGTGCTACCCTTCTTATACTTAATGTTCAAATGGAACTGTTGCAAATAGGTGGACTATTTCTTATGGTGATTGTTTTGCAACTTCCCTTGCATT
This sequence comes from Pinus taeda, assembly GCA_000404065.3. Taxonomy (NCBI): domain Eukaryota; kingdom Viridiplantae; phylum Streptophyta; class Pinopsida; order Pinales; family Pinaceae; genus Pinus; species Pinus taeda. The sequence goes on from APFE031554405.1 coordinate 25,003, forward strand.
TGTATGATTTGTAGAGGTTGATGGTCTGTGTGGGTCACTGTTTCCTTCCCCATAATGTAATTCTTCCATTGACGGAATGCCTGCACAATGGAATACATTTCTTTATCGTAAGTGGGGTACTTTTGGACTGTGTTTGAAAGTGTCTCACTGTGGTAAGCCACTAGATTCCCATGTTGAGTAGGAACCACACCAATATCATAGTTAGAGGCATTTGTCTCAATCTCAAAAGGTTGTTGCAAGTCTAGTAATGTGAGCACTGGTGCAAAACAGAGGCGATTCTTCAACTTGAAGAACACTTGTTGTTGGGTTTCCAACCAATTTTTTTTTTCTCTTGCTCCACCCTTGGTGACTTGACTTAAAGGCCAAGTGATATGAGAGAACCCCAACATGAACCTATGGTAGAAATCAGTAAGACCTAAAAAGTTGCAGAGCTCTGTTAGAGTGGTTGGGGTTGGCCAATCCTGAATGACTTGTATCTTAGATGGGTCCACGTGTACACCCTTCTCATCAATGATGTACCCCAGATATTGAACTTGGGTCGGGCCAAAGGTGCATTTCTCCAAGTTAGCACGCAACTTGTGTTGGCAGAGGGTTTGAAGCACCTATCGAATATGGTGGAGGTGTTCTTCCCAACTCGGGCTGAAGATCAATATGTCATCTAAATACACCACCATGAATGCATTTAAGGGTTGCAAGATGTCATCCATCAGTCTCATGAAGGTTGCAGGGGCGTTTTTTGGCTTTATGGGGCCTGACCCAGGTTTGGAGTTAATTAGCCAAACAAATCCCTGTACCACTGGCCCTTAACAACCCATAGAACGCAGACTGAGGTCTCACCTGAAGAAGTATGGGGGGATGGTGGAACCAAGTTTCCACACCCTTGAGATGTCTGAGGGGCCAATTTAGTCCAACTGTGAATACCTTCACACAGGTTACTTTGTGCACTGTCCTGACCTGCGAGACCTTCACAATCTGCTATAATTGCCTTCGCCCAACCCTAACCAGGGGCTAAGGTGATTTCGTGCTGCCTTAGCAATGATCTGAGATACTTCCCAAGTTAAATGTGTATCTTACTTATCTTCTTATAATAGCTAGTTATCCTCACATAAAAGATACTTTATCTTATACTCACTTTATCAACATGTTAGTGTCAGTATCTGCATACTTCCATCAGGGATCAAATTTTCTCTTTACATTTTCATTTTAGGGTTCCCATACGGAAATTTTTACATCATTTCATTAGGTCATGTCAAGCTAATCCACTGATGGTTGTATTCTCCTAATAAAATCTAATTTCTCCTTCATAAAGTACACTTGCTGACCCATCTTCAGGTTGTATTTAGTCATGATTTCATGGTCAAAATGCAATCATGTTTTCGTTAGGTCTTAGGGTTTCATTTCGAAGGTCAAAGGCATGATTTAAAGGTGTAAATAAAGGGCAACAAGGGGATGAGGATGATAAATAAATCAAGAATGATTGCTAGTAAGTCATAGTCACTATACAATTATCTTTTTAACTAATGTAATTTTCACCTCAAAAAACATGTTTTTGAGGTGAAAACATAGTATTTTGAGTTAATTTACATTTTTATGTAATTTAAGTCACTTTATGTAATAAATGATCGTGGCTGCACCAAGGAATCTCTTCTTGCTACAAGACAATGGACCACTGCAAAAATCAATTCAAATTCAGCATCATCCACCTGAAAAGGAACAATGAAGAAAAGGCATTAAAATAGAGATTTGAAAAAGGTCAAGAAACATTAGAAAGTGGGTTATCCTAATGAAAAATAAAAATCTACTCCTATATAAGGTGTCACATTTCATTTTCAAACTCATCATTCTCATTTGAAAAAGAAGGAGTCAAAAGGTGAAGAAAAGAGGAGACGTTGAGTGAGTTTTGGGCCAAGGAAAAGTGGCATTGCGCTTAGGGAGGTTGGCGTTGTGCGTTTGGGGCAATGGAGGTGGCACTGTGCGTTTAGGTCAGAGCGTTGTGCATACAAGTTGAGCATTGTGCGTAGGCCAGTTTTGGCAGTGGAAAAAACAATTGCGCTACGCGTATAGGAGGGCCCTGCGTGCTTGTAGCAACCACTATGCATTGGGCCAACAAGGGCCCAAAAGCCTCTTGCTACCTAAAAACATAAAAAATTGCCCTCTCTTCCCTCAAACAAGTAAGTTTCCTCACTGTACTTCATAATTGGTTTGCAATTGAAGATTTTAAAGGTAATTTAAAATGGAAAAAGTGAAACCCTAGAAACCATAACCCCTATTATTTCTCCCATCACCTATCACTAAAGCCCTGAACCCCTCCCCTATATCACTCCATAAAATTTTATATTCCTTTGCCCTTCATCCCACAAGCTATACTTAAAAAAGGAACCAAGCCCCTCTCCCTCATTTTCATGATTCATACCCTCTCATTCATTCCATAGACCACCAAATACCTCACAAGGTCATCTCCCATTCCCTTGTTCCTAATCACTCTTGCTCACTCCCTTCATCCCTTTTCTAGGAGTGCATAACCTCAAAATTTGCAAAAATGGACAGAGAAGATAGTGACTATGAGGAGGAGGAAAATACTGGAAGTGACAGTTCAGCAAATAGACCTAGGCATAAGAGAAAACCACATAAGGGAGGCAGAATTATCAGGGAAGAGCCATCAAACCTTAGAGAGTTGCAGGCCTCTCATTTGGTTGTCACTTGCTTCAGGCATCTAGGGTGATATGAGTTCTATGAGCAGGTAGAGAGAGTTCAACACCACCTTGATCTCACCAGGATTTTTGTACCAAATCTTCGGGACAACAAGGTGACTCTTGCTGGGGCGACATTTACAATTTCACCCTCCATTATTGCGGATGCAACTAGGATTCCAAATGTAGGGGAGAAGTGGTACCAGGCACAAGACCTGGATGAACACTATTATGAGCCTTACATCAAACCCAGGTACAAAAATGAAGCAAAAAGGTTTTTTCCTTTCAGGTTCCTTGAAGACAAGTATGCCCCCATGATGAAAATAATCATGAAATATTTCACTTGTGAGGGCATATTTTCTAGACTGTACACCTAACACATCAAGCTTCTCATGCATTTTACCAGGGTGAGGATGTTAAACCTCCCTTATTTCTTGTTCATGAATATTGGGAACATGGCCCACTTTGTGTAGAAAAAGCCATACCCTCAGCAGATGACTAGTCTTTATCATTATTCCCTGATCAAGATGAGTGTGCTTCATCATATTAACCTCCTCAACATCTCCTAGGAGACATTTATTGCTCATGACATCTTTAGGGTTCCTCAAATTCCTCCACCAATGTCCCAAGAATCAGGAGGACCTTCTAGCAGTGCTCAGGTGAAGACAGATGAGAAGGCCAAAGAGGCTAGAGCTATTAAGGCGCCCGAGACCTACATGACATACCAGAGGGGCACAAGAAGATTGTTTGCAGCTAATAGGCAAGTGTTTGCTCAACAGGATGTGGAAGAGAACTTGCCTTCTTCATCAACTTATAGGCAAATGCTTGCTCCACAGGATGTGGAAGGGGCTTTGCCTTCTTCATCAACTCAGTAGGTACAGGTATAGCAGTTGCGCAAAGGGAAAGAAAATATGTAGGTGGAAGATCTTGATGATGAGGAGGAAAGAGACTTTGATTTGATGGAGCATGATGAGCCAGAACAACATTACATTCATCATGGCATAGAGATAATTGACTTATAGGCTCAGGATGAAGCAACAATAGAGAAATTCATCATACAGGAGAAAGAGGCTCAAATCCAAGCATTAATGGACAATTTAGAGAGAGCCAAGTATGTCATCACATATCTAGAACAAGATAACAAGCATCCGAGTGATAAGCAGGTCCTCATGGATCTGGAACTTCTCAAGATTAAAAGACAAGGTGACAAGGGTAAGTCAGCAATTCAAGAGGAAGAGGCACCGATCACTTTGACTCCAATTGAGAAGGAAATTGAGGGTGATAGAGAGATTTGGCTTGAAAGAGTCAATTTGAAATTAGAGAAGCTATTGCAAAAGGCCAATAGGGACAACCAAATCATCAGGCACATGGCCTACCACTATAGGACCTGGAACAAAATTTGGAACATGAGGGTCAAATAGATGAAAGCAAGGCTAAGACGGGCTCTAAAAGGCAAAAAAGAGGAGGATAGGTTTAGGTTGCTTACTAAAGCTTCCGTGGCTCATTAAGATACTTGATGATGGTGTTGCTCACCAATTTTGGTCAAGTTTGGAGGAGTTTTTGTTTTTTTTGCAAATTCTGAAAATTCTAAACACAAAAAATCTAGCTCAACGCGTAGCGCCACTCGCGCTGCACTTTTCCTAGGGGCACCCAATGGACAAATTGCTTGAATTTTTGGATTTAGAGAGATGAGTACATGCATCCTATGGATTTTCTAAGCTTTTGGGGCAGAATTGGTCCACCAAAAAGTCACAAAACACCCTACAAATGACCTTTATGCCACCTTTTGGACACATAGAAGCAGTCTTTGGAGAATCCACTTTTGAGGGGTCAAATGAGCTTCACATGACGAAATTCTAGGTTTTTTGGAAAGTAGACTTGAATATATTTCCAATGAGCTATCATGAGCTCAAATTGGATGCCAGAAAGGCCTCCAAAAAGGACCTGAAAGTGGTACTACGCATTGGACTAGTGGCGCTACACGTTGAACCAGTGGTGCTATGCGTAGGACAAATTTTGCACAGGATGGCCATTTTTCTGTGTTTTAACTGTGTTCATGGATTTTCACTCATGGAGGATGTTTTACTGATGTAAATGATGACTTGGATTGTAAATATGATGGATAATTAGTAGTAGAGGGTAGATTCATTAGATTAAAAGTCAATTTGAGCACAAATGAATCAGTTTTCTTACTTTTAGAGGCAAGTTGTTAGGATGCCTAAATTTCTGTTTCTTGTTTAGTGTTGGTTAGATTAGCTCCTCATCTTAGGGATTCTACCCCTGAGGATGGGAGGAGGTTGAAACAATGCCTATATCGTCTTCTTATTTCTCATTGTAAAGGGTTGGACTCAGCTGGATGCTCATGCCTTTATTGTACATCATTTTGTAGTAGCTTAGCAGGAGATTAATAAAAATTGCAGCTATTTCTTTGGGATCCATGTGGTATGAAGTTTAGTTCAATTTTTTCTCTTGTGATCAGATGTTAAAATGTTTTGTGTACTTCATTAATCATTTCATTTGTTCTAAGTGAATGTTTTCAAGTTGATAGGCATAATTCACAACATCATTGCTCTACTTTGGTGAAATATTCACCATTATATGTTTTCTGTTAGAAAATAATATATTACAGAGCAATGGTGTTAGTGTCATTCTTTACAGCCTTCCTCCAGTGATCAAACATGCTCTTATAAAGTGATATTAAGGTGTCAAGTTCAAATTTTGTCATTTCAGTGAGTCTTCAAAGCAAAATTTGGTCACTAGGTATTAGGTCTAGGGTTTGTTTTCACTCCTTTCAAAGTTGTCCAAATGTCGATCCATGTCACCATTCAGCTGAGTGTACCATCATTCAGAGGGTTGTCATCATCATGTCACATTCCACTGGGTCATTTTACGCCTTGTCCATGCTTCAGTTGTGCCTAGGTAAGGTTCATTTCCCTCTCCTAGGGTTTTGAAGGCAATTTCTCTTGGATGGTCAAATCATCAGAAAAATTGTATCCTGATGTTCATACACCTTCCCCTATCCTTAATTTACCTTATTAAACACTTCCCATCACTGAGATCCTCCAAATTCCTCATTTTCGCACAAACCCTAGTTTCTTGCTACAACTTGGCAATTTTCTAGGCTAGACCTGTGTTTTGCCCTTTTGGACCACTTCCCCTCACTCAATCTCTGAAATTCCACTTTCCCCTACTTCCTAACATCCCTCCCCACCTCCCAAAAGTTTCTCAAGAATTTAGAAGCCCCTTATCCCCTTCATTTCGATTCATTTCGACAAATCCCTTGTTCCACACATCGGGATAGGTTTCACTCAAACGATGTTTTTGAGCAATAAAAGATGACTTTAGAAAACCTAAGAGAGGTTTTTGTCCAAAATAGGCCAAGGAAGAAAAATTTCCTTCACTTGTTACACAGGTGTCATGGTTTTAGAGAAATTTAAAACATACAATTGCCTTGGGAGAATTGATGCACCTCTAAAGTGACCTTGGAAAAATCAAGTTTTTGCCTAGCTTGGTTGGCCAAATGAATTTCTTGATGAGTCAAATTATAACTAGACACAAAGCGATTTCCAACAAGCTATCCTGAGCTTAATTTGGAGTTGCGGAACACCTTCAAAAGTTGACTACAACAACACTCTACCTTGAGGCAGCCTCATTTGGCACATTTTGACCTGTCTTGGGAGATTTGCTTTTTGTCAGGGCAAATGAACTTAAAATTGAAATATTATAGTTGGGTTGGAAAGTAGACTCAAATATCTTTCCAACGCGCTATTGCATGCCCAAGTTGGATACCGGGAAGGCCTCCAAAAGTCTTCTGAAACACGTGCGATGCACTGGGCAGGAGGCGTGGCGCATTGGTGAGGCGCGACGCACTGGACCTCAGAACTCAGTGTAAATTTACACTGGAACGGAACATAGGGAAGGCATGGTGCATTGGGTTTGATGCACGGTGCATACAGCCAGAAAGCCCAAAAAATCCAAAAATTTTCTCCAAAATCACCCAATATGCTTGGATCATCATTTGTACAAGTAGGTTGAACTTCTCTCATGGTTTTTCATCCAAGATTGATGGCTGTTGATGGTGCTTGATGAATGGTGAAGTGTGTTAAGGAATGAAAACCCTATCTCTTCAAAATTTTCCAAGGAGATTGCTGCTAGGGTTTTGTGTTGCAACTAAGTATCCCCTCACCTCATCACTCCCTAATTCCATACTCTCCTTACTTCCCTTATTCCCCAAGTTAACATACCCTCAAAATTCACTAAGCTCATGCTCCCAATTCCCAAATCACTTATTCCTAAGTTATATTATCCCTATTCCTAAACCCTACCATTCCCTATCACTCTCCTTCTCTCATTTCACTTGTAAAATCCTCAAATCCCAATTCCCAAACACAGTCAAGTGACTGTCCTCACCTTCACTTGATTGAACCATATTTTTCCCACAGTCCACTATACCCACTGTCCCTATTCATCACAGTCCCTTCCTACTTGGCACATATTTGGCATTGAGTACCAAATTCTCCTTTTCAACAAGCTGCTAAACATACACCTTGCATGGACATTATGGAGACAGACACTGAAACATCATATGAACAAGACAGTGATTTCCACCACTGAATTGCATGCACCAAGAAGGCATCAAGGAGGCGTGAAAAGGCATGATTTTGGCCGAAGCTTCTTTGGCTGAGTATAGTACTTGATGAGGCACTCCCAGCCCAAATTTCAAGAAATTTTGGGGCAATTTTGGCATTTTGACAAATTTTGGCACAAAAAACAGGGTTTTCCTCCCTATGCGCTGCACCATGTGGCGCTCGCTTTTGCTAGAGGGCTCCAAATCCAAAAAAATTTGCATTTATAGATTTTTCATGATACATTATGCTTTCCTACCTATGGACAAGAAATGTGGGCAGGTTTTGAGCCCTAAAAAGGTCAAGAAACACTAAAAAATGATCTCACTACCCCTATTTTGACACACAGGAAGCAGTCTTGGGAGATTTGATATTTGGAGGGGAAAATGGACACCAAATCCAGAAATTCCACTTGGGTGTGAAAGTAGACAGGTAGGGATTTCCAACGAGCTATCATGAGCTCAATTGGGACTTCAGGAAGTGCCTCCAAATCAGCTCCAAAGTGGCACGACGCATAGAGAAATTTGGCCTCATTTTCACTCTTCAGCTCAGAAATTCGCCCAGTTTTGACTAGTTTTACTTTTTGATGTAACTATTGATCTACCATGATTTAATTTGATGACCATGATGTAATATGGGCACATTTTTAATTGTTTTAGAGGATTCATTCACTAAAAAGTGAAAATTAAATGAATGAATCAGTTTCCTAGCATATAGAGGCAAGTTGTTTGATTGCCTAGATTTCAGTTCCTTGTTTAGAATTGGTTCAAATAGATCCTAGAATGATGAGCTTGACCCCTAGAGGCATGGGAAGGAGTTAGGCTTGTCTATATCATGTAATTTCTCTGTCATTTTCAGGGTTGGACACTTGGGATTGCTTGGCACATCATTGTACATTTTATCTCTACATTTTTGGCAAAGGAAAAAGCAGGGTTTTGCAGCACTTGTTGGGATCCTTGTGGCTCTGTGTTTTGATGGTGTTTTTCTTCATGAATTTGTAAGTTCATTGGTGTTTTATGTATGCCATTTCCCTTCTCTTTGCTTCTGAAATTAAACAAATTGAGTGACAAAGGTAGAATTCATTAGCTTGCTGTGCTCTGCCTTGAAATTTTGTTTAATTTTACATGTTTTCATTTGTTTGAGGAGGACTCTTGAGACCCTCATGCCGTCCATAGCCCCTCACCAGTCTGATCCATCCATTCATTCAATCTAAAGCATCAAAATGATTGCCTTCCTTGCCCCAATCAGAACTCTGCAAAAACTAGGCCTTTTCCCTGCACCCAAAATTGCCTTTTGCTTTTTTCCAACAAAAAACTCCCAAAAAAACAAATCAAATCCTTGCACTTCATACCTAGCCTAAAATTATCTTTTATTTCAGTCATATCGAGCCCCATCGATTATCTTTTGCCGAGATTGACCTGGAGAGAGCCCTCTCTAGTCCTCGTAGGACTAGCTATGGGGTGAGCATGGTTTGATGTGGACCTAGAAGTTTACCTTTTCAGCCTGAGGTAAATCTAGGCTCTAACATAGTGGTGACCATACTGGGAAAGAAAGTTTATTTTCATTGTTTGGCTTTGTAGACTACAGACAGAGCCTGAAGTTAGCCAGGTAGCCTTTGAAACGCTCTTGCTTTGCATTAGCGAAAGTAGATGAAGGTTGCTTCAATCAATCTTCGGTGTAGTTTATAAATAGAACATCTGATCTAAAACGATCACCCCAGTACATGTATCAAGTTCAGATCTGATGGTTGATGGTGGACAACAATCAGACATAGGAAGGCTGAAATCATTCACCTGGTGACTCCAACTCAATGTAGAAACTCCACTGGAGGACTAACTCTTTCTCTGCGAAAATGGAAGGATCTTACACGAAGTTCAGGTATCCAAAGTGGAACGGTATTCAGGATCTAGTTTGCTTTCTTGTAAATTACGTCTTTGCTATTCTTGAAGTTGTCCTGAAAGTTTTTTCAGGATTTGTTGTATGATAAAGGTGATCAAAATCTTCACTCGACCTATTCAAAAAGTGTAAATACTGAGTTTCCCTTTGATCCTAGCCTCCTTACTTTTCCCACATCTTATGATGACTCTCTTCAGAGTGATGAGCCTAAAGAAAACAAAACTAATCCCGTAGCTCTTGTATATACTCCTACACCTTTTATAGTCCCAGATAGGTATAGACCTCTTGTTTTACCTTCTGTACTCCATGCTTTCCCTGCAAATTATTATCTATATTTACCAAGATTTTACGGTGAATGTAATAATGTCAACGTTGAGGAACATGTGCAGAATGTTGAGACTTTTCTAGACCTTTTTGAAGTTGATAACGAAGATGTTAGTATTAGGCTTTTTGCTCTTTCTTTGCAAGGCAAAGTCAAGAGTTGGTTCAAAGCCCTGCCTGATGCAACCATCTCAGATTTCCAGCAGTTCGTCAAAGTTTTCCTCGACAGGTGGGTGGTAAGACAAAACTCTTTCTTGATTATAGAAGAGTATAACCAGCTTAAAAGACAACCAGGGGAGACAGTACAACAGTTTTCAGCCAGATTTAATCAAGTCTATTTTTCGATGCTAGCTGATATAAGACCTCCTCCTAGATCCGCTCTCTTGCACTACCCGGGTGCCTTTGATCGGGAAATGGAGTTTCAACTGAGAGAAAGGAATGTCGCAACACTTGAAGAGATGCAGAATAGTGCAGTAAATGTAGAGGCTCATTTGCTAATCAGAAGGGCAAGGTTGAAGGAAGAAGAGATGAAAAACATGGATCCATAGAAATCGACACCTTCAGAGGAAAAGCTTGACATTATGGGTAGTGCAGTAGAAGAGATGATGCGGAAAATGACTGCAAAAAATGAAAATGACGTTCATGAACAAGTGGCTGATCCAAAACATTTTGTTTCTTATCCTAGTTGTCATAGTGATTGTTTTATAGATCGTCTTGGAGAAGAGAGATCTGTTGATTTGACATGTATGCTTGATGATATGTTTTATACCGATGATTTGCCTTACTTTGATCAGTATGATGATGATTATGTTCTCCAAACAGAAGCTAATCTTGCAGACAAATCAACAGCTAGTTTGTGGAAGGAGGAAGTTCACTTTCAGCAGCTCGAATATAGTGATCAGCCGATGCATATCAGCTATGACAGTGACGACGAAAGTGCAACAAATTTTGAAGTAAGTGAAGGATCTTTGCCTTTTTATTTTGCTTCGTTTCAGTTCATCAGAGACAACATTCATGCAATCAAAAATCAATTGTCGACAAGTCTTGATTTGGACCATCTTGCAGGCAATGAAAACCTTGTTCAAGAGTTCTTACATTCAGATTTGCAGTCCCCGAATGCCATTGATTGTCAAGTTGTAGATGAGGACATGGAAACTAGCACATATGATCAAATCATACAAGATGACTCCGTACCATTTTGTTTTGAATCATTTTAGTTTTTGAAGGGTAAATTGCATAGTAAATCTTCAAATGAGCAGCCTGTAGGAAATCAACAATCTCTCAGTTTTAATGTTGAGGATGAAGGTCAGAGTATAGATGAAGGTGTGGCAGCGGAAATACATGATCTAATGATGCAAGAGGATTCTGTACCCTTTTGTTTCAAAGCATTTGAGTTTATAAGGCAGAATCTTCGTAATATCTCTAAAGAAAAAGATGATCAACCAGTAGGATGTCATACAGTTTCAATAGATACATCGCAGCAGTCTTCTCAAGTTTTTGATGATCCTATTGCTCGTGTGTTAGATTATGTTTGCTGTAAAAGTTCTTCTCCATCAGCTAACCATGTGACAGAAGAGAATGTTGATAATAATCTGATTCAAAGGTCACCTTCATTGTCTTGTTTAACAGATTTTTCATTACAAAGCTCAGATCAAAGTTTGCAGTCATATGAGGAGATTGATAAAGGATATTTTTGTTCTATTTGGAATCAGCAACATAATTTGGTTATTCACGAAATTCAGGATCCTTTTAATAGCTTGCTGCAATCACCAAAGAAAGACAACATAGATGTGAGGAAAATTTTAATATCCAGCTATGAAGATTACTTGGACCAAAGTAGTAATGTGTTAATGGAAATCAATAGCTATGCTTATGAAGATCCTTTTGCAGTATTCTTGAAGTCATCCAACCAATTCATATTTTGAAAGTTTATCACCAGTCAACTTGATTCCGAGTTTCCATGGGAGTTGCCTTTCGATTATTCCCTTTTCCTATGCATCAAAAAGCATTTGGGAAGAAATCAAATAACAGATAAGATGCTAACATGGTTGCATTGGTTGTTTCATTTCACTTGATCTGGCAGTGAAATAGAACAATTAGAGTAGGTTTTGATGAATAAGCTCCATTTTGAGCATCTTTTCCAGTTTGTCGATTGTGTTTAAGTATCAAGTTAGTTTTTAATTGAGTGAGAGTCAATTTGTGTCGTCAAGTCATCAGTTTTCAGTCATGCATTTCAGCTTGAGTTTTTGATTCCATTGCCCAATGGATGAAGGCACTGTCTGCGCTCCCAAAGATCTGCAGTTCTTGGCACCTCCAAGGAGCTACCATCCCCACTGGAGCCAATATTAGTGTCAGTCTTTGCATCCTTCCTCCAGTGATCAAACATGCTCTTACAAAGTGATTTTAAGGTGTCAAGGTCAAATTTTTTCATTTCAGTGAGTCTTCAAAGCAAAATTTGGTCACTAGGGATTAGGTCTAGGGTTTGTTTTCACTCCTTTCAAAGTTGTCCAAATGTCGATCCATGTCACCATTCAGCTGAGTGTACCATCATTAATATGGTTGTCATCATCATGTCACATTCCACTGGGTCATTTTACGCCTTGTCCATGCTTCAGTTGTGCCTAGGTAAGGTTCATTTCCCTCTCCTAGGGTTTCGAAGCCAATTTCTCTTGGATGGTCAAATCATTAGTAAAACTTGTATCCTGATGTTCATACACCTTCCCCTATCCTTAATGTACCTTATTAAACACTTCCCATCACTAAGATCCTCCAAATCCCTCATTTTCGCACAAACCCTAATTTCTTGCTACAACTTGGCAATTTTCTAGGATAGACCTGTGTTTTGCCTTTTGGACCCCTTCCCCTCACTCAATCTTTGAAATTCCACTTTCCCCTAAAGCATCAAAAGCATCCATTCATTCAATCTAAAGCATCAAAATGATTGCCTTCCTTGTCCCAATCAGAACTCTGCAAAAACTAGGCCTTATCCCCACACCCAAAATTGCCTTTCCCTTTTTTCCAACAAAAAACTCCCAAAAAATCAAATCAAATCCTTGCAATTCATACCTAGCCTAAAATTAGCTTTTCTTTCAGTCATCTCGAGCCTCATTGATTATCTTTTGCCGATATTGACTAGGAGAGAGCCCTCTCATGTCCTAGAAGCTTACCTTTTCCTCTTCGCTCTCAATCTCCTCTCTCTTCCTCACTCAGAATATAGATCTGCATAGACGCATATAGTGAGGGGTTGCCTTCTAGGGCAAAAAACCCTAAATTAAACATAACTTCTACCATCAGATCTCCGCCTAATGAACGACCCAGATTGACTATGAAATTACAAAATTTTACAAGGCAATTTTACATCTATTCTTAGCTTTAGGGGCACTACCCCCGATCCCCTTGCTAGGGGGGAGCTCCCAGAAGGTCGCAACCGGCCCCCCTGGACCCCCCCTGCAACAAATATTTTACGGGTGGCATTGCCACCCCATTATGAACTGGGGTCTAATGCAGCAATACCTTTGAACACAAAAGATAATCAGGCTCCACACCCAACATTTTCTACAGTGTAGGAAGGATCCATGATGATCACATGCTCTTGCTAGCTTCTCACCAATCTTAAAACACCTCACCCATTAAGCCCCTGAGTGCTAAACCTTATGCCTACCTTGCCCCATTTAACACCCTACAATTTTGACCTAATTGCCTAGCCCTAACTATTTGGCTCCTCCTGATCCAGCAAAACCCCTTCAAAATCAAATCAAACCTTGTGCTACTATACCTAGACTAATATCCTTTTCTTGATCTAGTCATCTTGGCTGAGATCCTTACGGAGAGAGCCCTCTCCCGGCGTAGCAGGGCTAGCTACTCGACTAAGCGTGGTTTGTTATTACCCTGGCATTGCCTTCCTTCAACCTGAGGTTCAATCCAGGTGATAACATAGTGGCGACCATATTGGGGAAATAAAAGATTAATCACCCCGGTAATATCTTTCATTTGAATTCTTAAGCTTGTGGATGATGATTTTTAGAATTTACTAGGTTGAATTGGAAAGTTGTAAAGCAATATATAAAATTTCAAAATTGAGCATACTGGCTTCTCGAAAGTACACCAGATCCAATCCAGATCCGAACCCTCCAACCATTATCAGTGATCCTCATAAAATTGGGCTGAAATCTAAGAAAGCTGCAGAGAAATTCAGTGTAGCAGGAGAACAATCAATTGAAGTTTTCATTACTCATGTTCATTCACTCCTAGAAAGGTTAGACACTCTGCAAGATATTGAGTTTGATGTTCATTTTGAGCAAAGTCTATTTCGCAGTAAATATTTGAGTTGGATTGATCAAATAGTTGTTGATTCCTTTATATCTCTTGATAACCCCATTAAATACTTGTTTAGACAAAGTAAATCAGGGTCATAGCTTATTTATGCTCTCGATTAGTTGCAGAACCTTTCTTCAAATGTAGACACTTGGGTGAAAAATAGGCCATATTTTAATTTTCGAAATAGCTCCTTTACATCTACTACAACTCAAACAATTCCTTACCCACTCCTTTCATCTTTACAAATTGTTAGTACTACTCCGCCTGTTGTTAATTCCCCCTTGAATATACTGAGTACCCCAATCCTTGCTATAAATCCACCTCCCCCACCTCAAGTTATGGTTGCCTTATATGCACCCCTTGTTTTACCTCAAAATCTTGGTGCCAAGCCTGTTGATTATCAACCCAAAATACCTTTCTTTGATGCCACTCAAACCATTACAGCTCAACAACATGTAGATAAAATGAATGATTTCTTTGACCTCCATGAAGTAGAAATTAAAGATGTGACGATGAGGTTGGCTGTACAAAGCTTTGGAGGTGAAATTTGCAAATGGTTTAGAGCCTTACCAACAACTTCTATCACCACTTTACCAATCCTCCATACGTAGTTCCTGGATTGATGGGAGGTGAAGAAGAATCCCCTTCAGATTTTGTCTGAGTATGAGAAAATCAAAAGAAATTTTGGTGAGAGTGTGTAAGACTATTGTGTGAGGTTTAATATTGTATGTAATGCTATTCTTGCAAACATTAAACCACCGAAGGGATTGGCTTTGCTCAAGTTTTTGAGACGGTTTCGATACTGATATGGCATATCAGTTGTGGGAACATGATCCTACAACACTAGAAGACATGCAAAATAATGCTGTGAGCATAGATGCAAACTTGTTGGCCAAAAGAGCAAGAATGAGATTCGAGAAAAGAGTGACCGTGAAAGAAGAAACATCTAGTTTAGATGTAAAAATGGATACATTGATTTGAACAATGGAAAGGATGGTTGACCGGTTATCCATCATAGATAGACCTGAACCTCAAATCTAGAATCCAAATTTTATAGGCCAGCAGTAGCCCCAACTCCGAATCAAGCAGAGAGAACAAAAATAACTAGAACAACCAACACAACAACAACAACAGATTAGAACTCCTTTACAGTAGAATTATGTTCAAGGAATGGAAGAAGAAGATGAGGACGATCCGGTAATTGAAACAAATCACTTTTTCACTGCTGATGGTATGTCCATATTTCTGACTAAAGATGAAGAATATGCAGAAGTTATAGACATTTAAAGGGATAAGGATTACATCTTAGCAAATGATGTGGTTTTGGAGGTTGAATCTGATGACTATCAGCATGGTTATATGAATTCTTTGACTGCACAATAGAGTCAGTACTCTTTAAGGAGCAGAGATGTACCGATCAATCTCATTTAGAAAAGAAAGGATGTGCAATCAAAGAATGATTCCTCAAACACTCAAAAGAAAGGAAAAGAGCTTGATGATCTGAATCCCAGCAAGGTACCATTAACAAGTATCATTGCAAAGGAGAAGAACAATTAGCAAAAAGATAGTGCAACAAAAGAGAAAACATATAAGAAGGGCATTGGTGTCCAAGAGGTAGAGAAAGTTTCATCTTTTAATTTAGAAAGTGGAATTTCTAAATTGAAAGTGTCCATTCCTTTGATTGAGCTTGTTAAGAATAGAAACTATAAATGCCATGCATCTAGAATATTGCAAATAGATCCTTTGTCTGACATGGTGAATGTCGAGGATGATCATCCTGAACTCATTTTTGGTCCAGCCATAGAAGGTCAGCCTAAAGATAGCGAAGTCCCTCCCTCTTATCTGAGTCTTAGAATGAATGAGTATATTCTCCATAATGCTATGTTAAATTCTAGAGCTTCCCACAATTTGATGCCCAAAGCCATTATGAAAAAGTTGGGCTTGGATATCACCTGGAAATATCACGACTTGTACTCATTTGATTCTAGTAGAGTTCATTGCATTGGTCTCATCAATGATTTTGTGGTTTCTTTAGATAAAATCCCAATCAAAAATGTCTTGATGGATGTGGTAGTTACTAATATACCAGCATGATTTGGTATGCTCTAATCTAGATCGTGGGGAGCCAAACTCAAAGGCACTTTACAACTTGACTTCTCTTATGCTACAATCCCGGTTTTCAGACAATCCTGTACTGGGAAATGAAAATGAAGTATATGATCATTAGTAAAGAGAAGCCTGTCAATCATTCGATAAATGTTGTACATATTGATTTAGAGTCTTTTGTTTTGTACTCTGATAGTGGATTGAATGCCGTAGATATTTAGCTTGTAGAAGTAGATGATGTACCAGAAATTTTTGAGAATTTTAGAGTAGTTCTTAATCAAGAAAAAGGAAAAATAGAAATTTTTTCTTAGCAGCCTACACAACAACAAAAGATCAATGAAGAGAAGAAAAATGAAGTAATTAGTGAAGGTAATGTTGAGAATAAATACAAAATTCCAGCATCTAGAAGATGAAACCGACCTTTGGAGCATGGACTTCGATGGTGCTGTGGGGAAGGACAGTGTCGGTATTGGAATTTTGATTTGAAGCGTGCTGTTCTCACTCAGGTTTTCCTAGAAGTTGTGTAAGAGGAAAGTATACCCGAGGTAACCAAAAACCAACCTTTTAGATGCAGAATCTAGCCACTCTGCATCCAGAGAGGGCTCTCTCTTTATGATTTATCTTTGTTCTTGGAAGGTTTTAGGCTAGTTAGAGATTCAAGAGTTTGTTTTGGGAAAATTGTGGAATCCACAAACTAAGGGCAAGATTGAGAGCTTTCAGTCCATTGGGCTATGGAGTCAAAGGATGGCTTTACTGGATTTCTATTCTAAGCACAAGATGGTATTACATGACAAGATAGCTAGACCGAGAACAATCCTTAAAATTTAAAGTGGATGGGATGATTTTGAAGGGATGAAAGGCAACTAAAAATCTTTCACCATGTCCAAAGGAAAGAAATGAAATGACTATAAACAAAGAGCAATGAAGAATCCTTTGTTATAGTAACCAACAGTGTTTAAATTAGTAAAGCAAGAGCATTTAAGAATTCATGCTTATAACTAATTTAGAGGAAAACATCAAAAATAATAACATTTGGAAACAGAGTACAATTAAGCAAATTCTGTTTCAATCTCTTATGCAAATTATTCAGGAATGGATATGATGATATTATGTGTTTAATATTAGTAAAGCAAGAGCATTTAAGAATTCATGCTTATAACTAATTGGAAGAAAAAATCAAGAATAATAACATATAAAAACAGAGCACAATTAAGCGAATTTTGTTCCAATCTCTTATGCGAATTATTCATAAATGGATATGATAATATTATAGACTGATATAAAATTTCAGAGAAAGGGTAGAAACACTTATTGAACTGATGTCCAACACATGAATCCTGCAACAAGTCCTGTGCTTTAAATCCTCATCCAGCCAAGCCACGAAAAATTTCTCCAAGCGCTTTTATTCTGAAGTTTCAATGTTACAGCCAAGTAATGGAATCCCCTTCAATGCTTCCAAGAGTGGAGTATTTATACCAATTCTAAACTAAAATATCTTGAAACAAATATCAAAATTGGTTCACAAATCTCTCCAACTATTTACATAAATAGAACTTAATTAAAGGACACTCAAACTAATGCATCTATTTTGCACTATTTTGTATGGATAGGTGATGACAAAGAGAAGAATTCGAATTTGATCCAACTCTTAGTTGATGATGAGGCATCCAAGTCACTAACTGTTTCCTTTCTTTGTGCAATCTGCTCCAACAATTCAACAAATTTCGGGTCCAATGATATTTTTTTATTTCTCAATCCGTAATAGATATGTAAAAAGTGAAAGAGGTTATTGTAGATCAATATGTTTGTGAGCTAAACCTCTTTCATTTTCCCAAACTTCCTCTCCAGCTATGCATAATAGTCTCTGTAAAAAAATATGTGTAAAACAGAGTTTTATAGAGTCTGAAAAATGGCCTGTAAAGATGCACATGTATCTCTCATTATAAAATCACTGTGAAAAAACTGAGATAGGTTTTTGTATATGGGTATCTTAGGAACAAAAAAATCCTTCAGTTTCGTATGAAGTATTTTGGATTGGCCAAAATACTCTCTACAAAATGATGACTTAAACTGAAATTTTCTGCAAAAAGTGCTTTCCAACATTGTTTAATATTTCCAAAACCATAATGGCTGTTAGAAAAGTGAGAGAGGTTTTTGTAGAGGGCCCTGTTAAGAACATAAACCTCCTTTATATTTGTAAAATTAATCTTGGATTGATCACAATATTTTATGCAAAACTATGACTAAAATATGCAATTTCTGCAAAAATGTTCCTTCTTGTGATGTTTTTTCATCTTTTTACTTTCTTGCTCTTTTGACTGTTTTACTTTCACTTTAGACAAACCTCAATATTGGTGAAATTATTATCATCTATTTTTACCATTTTACTGCCTTCTGTATTCACTTTTACTATTTACCTTTGACTGCTTTGTAACTTTGTTTTAACTTTCACTGACTTTTACCTGATACACTTTAACCACTAATACTCTTTAACCATTGATACTCTTTAACCGTTATGCTTTCTAACCTCTGTTTGAATAGATTTGATAACAATATTGGAGTAAACAAATCTTAAGACTAGTATTAAGACTTTTTATCTAAGGATGTGATCTTCTGATTACCTCTTTAGGGGACAACCGAGTAGATTTTTCTAGCAATTCCCCAATGGACAAGGGAGTGAGGTTTTGACCAGGTTCAAAATGGAGCATCACATTGATAGCTTGGGGAGTAATGGGGAAAAGAACACTTTGGTTACGGGATATTACAGCTCGTTGAGTCAGATCATAGTTAGAATGGCAGTAATGGATGATTTCTGGGAAATAAATGACTGAAGGAATGAGATACCTTGGGAGATTGGATTCCCACAACCCTATAAGATCGTGCCCCTTTGAGTATTCTTCTCTGCAACGATAATAGCTCAATAGGGGACTTTCATCAAAATGTAGGTCTTTAATTTGGAAATATTCATCTATCAAAGGTAAATATTCTAATTCACGGTGAGGAGCATTCAGTGGAGTAATATTCAGAGCTGCCGACACCTCCATTTTGGTTCTTGTGGATTCAAAATGGAGGTTTCAGATGTGGGGCTGTCGGGCTTTAAAATAGTTTAAGGTTTAATCTAATCACCCCAGGCGATATCTAATAGGCGGAAAAGGTTATTAATTAGTCCTGATGACTAATTAATCCCGTATGCGTAAAGAAATGGGTTGCGACGGGGTTTGGTTAAGTGGATTGCCAGGTGGACAAACCACGGTGGCACGAAACGTTTCGGAAGTTTTATTCATATTTTTGTATTTAAACATACATATGGCATGTTTAAATTTTTTGTATATATATTTTTTATTTATATGGTAACAAATAAATATTATTTAATTACCATAAGGGCGGGATTATAATATAATGGTAATTTTAACCAAAGGGCGTATAGTGGGTTATTATTTTAAATGTGCGGGGATATAAATACTTTGGTTAAAGTTTATAATAGAGGGGTTTTTGGGATATTTATAAAAAGGGAGTTATATACTTAGAATAAGGTATTTTATTAGGGATTTAGTATAATGGAGTTAAATGTAAATATGGCAAAGGACAAAAACTCAAAATATTTTTGTGCATCTAAGAAAGTGATAACTTCTGAAGTAAATTGCAATATTTTATCTTCAACACTTAAACTTAGAATAGCAAGTTATTTTGACGGATTTTTATGGGATTTTGCATGAGTTTCCTAAGTAAAATAGGATTTTACTTAGGACAAGTTAAAGATGAAAGATTATAATGATGGATTATCTTAAGTACTTAGGTCTTTTTGATCATTAGGCCGAGGGTCCGGTCCCTCCAGAGGTCAAGGAAATGCCTTGAGCCCCTTTGATCTCCAAATACCTTAGTACTTTGTGGGAAATTAGTAAAACTTTTGAGGGGAAAGTGATGAGGGAGGTTAATGAGTTTGACTTTGCTTGCGGTGACTTTCCAGTGTATTTCCTGCTTTAGTACTTGTGATGAAAGTAAAGGATCAAAAACATGTAGTAGCGTCATTCATCAGACAACACTTTGCAGCACCATCTACCTGTCCTATCTACTTGATACTACCATTTTATCTTCTTTATTAAGGTCCATTTAGACTTGCAAACCCTCCTCAACATTTTTTCTTTTTACAAGGAAAATCTATCTAATTCTACCCTTATTACATCCAAGGGCTCAGATTAAACTGTTGAGCACCTTTTATTAACTCTAACTATCTACTTATCTGCCAAGATTAAACTATTTGGTCAGATATTTGTTCTCTAATCTACAACATGAAATTGAAATATGAGTAAGCCAAGTTTAAACAGTTTGACTTATTCATGAATTGTGGCAAAGGTTGGACAAGCTGCACACAATTGTTTTATTACAAAAATGTAGTAGTGGCATTTGGATTTGCACACTTTCCTTGGTATATTTTTGCTTGGGGTTCATTTCTTTCACTTCTTTTTGACCACTTTATTTTTCTTACCCTTTGATTTTTCTTTTAGGGTACACCCTCTTTACATTTTTTAACTTTTTTGATTTTTTGGTTTTTCAAGAATATGGAACACCTTTGCTCAAGAAAGAAGGTTTGAACATATTCCATAGTTCAATCAAGACAATCATGAAAGATGAAACCTATTGGTATAGGAGGCTAACACTGGCTCCACTTGGGGATGGCTTTTCCTTGTGGAAAGTCAAGAACAGCAGGTCAGATGCCTGAAAATGTCTTCAAACTGGAAGTATGAAATCTTCCTTCTTCTGGTAGCTTTATTTTACATATGAGAGTGAAACTTTTGGAACTTAGGGCCTTCACTTCGGGCTTCAATTCTAAGAAGTCACCATCCAATCCAAAACTACATTAGAAAAAGGATATATTATGTACAAGTTAGAAACATTAAAACATTCTAGTAAATGGGATCAAAATAATGCTTAAGCATTCGACCATTGACTGGTCCTTCTTCAGCTTCTGAATTATCCAACTCCTTCAAAAAGTAAGTGTTGTTTCCCTGCAAGGCATGAATGATATAAGGCCCTTTCCACAAGAAATCAAACTTTCTATGTTTCCCTTTTTCTTCTCTTCTAGAATC